>PVKB01002008.1:0-205508 GCA_004027205.1 Ctenodactylus gundi | reverse complement strand
ACTCACTTTCTTGTTGTCCAGTTATGAAAAACAAAAGCAAATCTATTTTTTGGCCATTACCACTTAAAAGCCAGGCCTGGTTGGATCATTTGCTTAATAGCATTCACAAAGACTTATACGCTTGCAGGTTTATCCTTTGCTCCATTTTGGTCTTTATAAGCTTGCTTTCCTTCAGCTTTTTATTATGGGGATTAATATGAACAGAATGATGTTACGACGTCATGGACCTATGACCCGTTTCCAGTGACTGTCCCCCAGCCAGTCCTGACCTGAACCCTCCTCCTTGTGATTAAAAAAAAAAGACATCTTCTCATCTTATTAATAACTCAGCCAGTGTGTGTGTCTCGAAAAAGAAAGTTGTAGTTTCAATGTGTCCCTCAAGTTTAATGTGTTGGAAAATGAAGCCCCCAAAGTCCTGTGTTAATGAGATTCCAGAGGATGACCCTTAGGTAGCCTCTGGATTATGAAGGCTCTACTCTCATGAACGGACTCATTGATGGGTTAATGGGTTATTGCAGAAACAGCCTTGCTGCGAAGCAAGCTGTGTGCCTGATTCTTCCTTCTTGGAATGTGTCGTCCTTGGATGCACTGAGGAGGCCTCACCGGAAACCTAGCTCCTTGCACTGGAACTTCCCAGCCTCTAGAAGGAGAGCTGCACAAACCTCAACTCTTTATAAATTTCCCAGCATCTGGTATTTTGTTATAGCAATGGAAAATGGACAAAGACAGAAAGGATTTCTCTTACATGACTCCAATACCACTGTCACACATACATGCGCACACACAGAGTGGCATTCTATAATTTACTATACAACTATAATTTACTACATAAATTTACTATAATTTGCTGTATAAACTTAACTATAATTTACTACATAACCATAATTTATAGAAGTTGTATATTGCACAGACTTTATTGCTTTCCTTTTAGTTAAGCAGTGGCCTTTGGCCAAAACCAATAAAATCTTATTTGATATTATTTGGCTCAAATGCCCTAGATGTCTGAGGGAATTTATGCTATGTACAAAATTCCTTCATTAGCTCATTTCATACCCATGGAGATACCTAGGAGCTTAGCTTTGGGATGGAGACCTTGTGGCACAGCTGAACTGGCGCTAATTATAGCTCTGAACTCGCCTTGACCCATGTCCCGGGCCAGACTCCACCCCAGGGGACCTGCAGACTTTGACCGCACCCTTCCGTCTCCCCTCCCCTCCTCGGAGCCGAGCGCCGGAGTCAATCTAAGTGTCTGCAGAAGAAAGTTTGTTTGCCTGGGGAAAACACATGTAATATCCCTTGTCCTGGTGGCTGTGGTCCCGTGGCTGAAGGATGGGAAGAAAAGGTGGCCCAGGAAAAGATGCAAGCCAGAAAGCTGGGCTTTGTGGCGTAGGCTTATAATCTCAGCGCTCTGGGAGGCTGAGGCAGGAGGATTGCAAGTTCTATCCCAGCTCAGGCAACTTGGTGACTTAGTGAGACCCGGCCTCAAAATAATTAATAATAATGAACAAGTATGAAGGTCCTGGGCTTTAGCCCCAGTAACACACACACACCACACACACTACGGATCCTCAGAGTAATGCAGTGTTCATGGAATAAGCTTCCAGGTTCTGTTGGCCACAAAAACCCCAGCCTTCTATCAAGCTGGACACTTCCCTGACCACACAGGAAAGGCAAGCTCTTGCCAACAGCTGCGGCCTTCACAGGGCCTTCCTCCTCCTCGCTCCGTCCTCTCTCTCTCCATCCCAGGAGTCAAGAGCCAGTGCACCTCCCGGCTGACCGTATTTGCTAACGGGCAGCCTCTGCCCACGTGGAGAAATCCATGCATCTCTCTCTCACTCCGGGGCCTGGTGTGAGGGAGGATGTGCTGAAGTCTCCTGGGCCGCGGCGCCTTTTCTTCTTGGCTTCTGGGAAAGCGAGCCCCATGCGCCGCCTTCCGCGGGTCCCCTCGCCTCGCTCTCAGGAGATTGACTGACACGTTGCATGTCAGTTCCAGCTGCCCGCTGTAGGCCCGGGGCTCGGCTGGGGAGTGTGGATCACAACCTGCATTGTGTGCGCCCAGGGCCCTGACACTGCTGATGGATGTGGCTTCTCTGCGCTCCCGAGCCCTGGGCGGGGACAAAGGGGAGCATTGTTTAGCAGGGCAGGCCTCTGCCTGTGAACCCGTTCATTTGCCTGACTGGCAGACAGGTGTATCGCTCGCTGAGAGCGAGGGCCAGAGCAGCGCTGGATGATCCGGATCTCTGCCGGCTCCCAGAGTGGTGGCAGAGCCAGGGGCCGCCTGTGTCACACTCCCTGTCTCTGGAACCAGCAGGCCCCTGACTTTCCTTCTCTTGGCTTGCTCTTCTGAGCTCTGCTCCTTAAAAAACAGGGCATTAACAGGGTCCGGTGGCACTCAGCCTGTCATCCCAGCACTCATGGAGGCTGAGACAGGAGGATTACAAGTTCAAACCCAGCCTGGGCAACTTAGTGACTTAACGGAACCTTGTTTCAAAGTTAAAATACTACTACTACTACTAATAAAAGTGCTAAAGATATAGTTCAATGGGAAGGCCCTGGGTTGGATCCCGAGTACCCACCCCTACACATGGTTGAGAAACGGGATTCTGTCCAAACTTCCTGCCCTCTGTAGCTGGGCAGGGGCAGCGCGGCCCTGGGCATCCTCAGGGGCATTCTTTGACCATTGTTCATGGTCTTGCCTCCCGGCTGTGATCATGTGGACATCGGTCTCCCTCCCAGCCCTCCCCACCCCAACCAGGGTTATTCAGACCATGAGCCAGCACCTGCCTGGTACCTTCTGTGGGTTGCTGCAGATACTCCAAAACTTGTACATCCTTTTTAAAAACAAAATCATATTCCTAGCTGGACGTGGTGGTGTGTGCCTGTAGGCCCACCTGCACAGGAGACCGATGAGGGAGGATGGCAAATTCAAGGCCACCCCAGGGAAACTTAGCTGCGTGCTGAACGCAGGGCCTTTGCACTGTGCTATATCTCCAGCCCCTTTTCTTAAATTTTAATTTTGAGACAGGGGTTTCACTAAGTTGTCCAGACCCTGGGTTCAAACTTGTGGTCCTCCTGCCTCAGCCTCCCAGAGTGCCTTTATAAAGGGGCTGGGGATGCAGCTTGTGGTAGAGTACTTCTCTTGCACGTGTTCAATCCTAGGAACCAAATACACACGCAAGAAAAAAAATCCTATTACGTGGAGGACCCCAAGTTTCATAAGTTAAATAGCATGATAGCCTTGGAGAAAGTCAGTTACGCTCTTCTGCCCTCCTCTGTTTCCCAGTGCCGTCGGTCGGCTACTCACAACAAAAGCCTCCAGTTTCTCTGGTGAACTTGAAGTAAGGAAGAAGCTCAGTCCGCGATTGGACGGAAGGACAGTCACATGGCACCGCAGGAGCCCCGCCCCCTTGTCTTCCTACTCTGTGCTATTTCTCGTGTCTGCCTGCCCAGCGGCTTTGGTTCCCGTTATCTCTAATCAAATGACCCAGATTTTGTACATAACTGCCCCACGCGATACTTAGCAGGACAGTGGCCCCCTGACACGTCTGTGCCCCCTCCCTAGAACCTGAGTAGTACCTCGTTACGTAGCGCAGGAGAACCAAGGCTCCCCGTGGAGTTTGCTGATCAGCCGACTTGAACCTAAAGTTATCTTGGGTTTCTTGAGCCAATGGAGTGACACAAGACTTTGGAAGCGGAGAAGAGAGACAGAGGGGGTCGGGATGGGACAGATGGGCGAGACTGGCCTTCCCCACTGAAGGTGGAGGGTGGGGCCACGCGACATCTCAGCGTGGGGGAATTGTTTCGGTATGGGTGTGGTGCTGGTCATTAAACCGGCCCCGGTAGCCTATTTAAACCTGAAAACTCATGTTCATTTCCTTGTATTATCAATTTCACAGTTTCTTCCTCTCCATTTTTTTTTTTTTCTGTTCCTCTCGTTTTTGCTTTTGCAGTACAATGCATTAAACCCAGGTCCTTTGCACTTAACTACAGTCCCAACCTTTTTTTTTTATTATTTGTTTTTATTTGTTTAGCAGTAATAAGGATTGAACACAAGGCCTTTGCTCTGAGCTACCTCCCCAGCCCCTTGTTTGTTTGTTTGTTTGTTTATTTATTTTGTTAGCGAGGTGGTTGGCAGTAGTGGGGATTGAGCACAAGACCTTTGCTCTGAACTACATCCCTAGGCCCTTTTTATTATTTATTTGAGACAGAGGCTCCCTAAGTACCTAAACTGCCCAAGTTGGGATCAAATTTGAAGCCCTCCTGCCTCAGCCTCCCAGAGGGATGGGATGACAGGTCTGAACCACCAGTACTGGCTCCCTAGTCCCTTTTTGTCATTTTTATTTACTTGAGACAGAGTCTCCCCAAGTTGCTAAATTGCCCACACTGGGCTTGAACTTGCAGTCTTCCTGCCTCAGCCTCCCAGAATGCTGGGGTTCTAGGCATGCACTAGCATGCCCAGCTTCCTTCGGAATTCTTATTTGGGTCTTGGAAGTGCTGGTTCAATCCTCTTATTCCTCTTGTTCTTAGCTCACTGTTTTCCTGTCTTGTGGACTGCTTAGCACTAAACTCCAGTTCTCCTACTGACCCTTTAATTTCTGTGATCACATTTTAGTTTCCAGCAGCTCAGATTGCCGTTACAGTCCTTCCTGAGAACTTCTGTTCTTGTTTCTCGATGTAGGAATTTCTTTTCTCTTTCCAAAATATCTTTCCTGCTATGGACTTCCCCGAATACCTGGTAACACTTGGTTCATCGGAGCCTCTGAACATCCTGTGGCTGTTTCCTGACAGCTGGTCTACCTCCTTGTAGGATGTGTCGGCAGAGAAGTGACCTTTCCCTGGGAATTCCCAATATCCTTCTTGTGGGGCTTTTCTCTTGGAATGTCCTATTGTGCCCTAGAGGAATCCAGATGGTTTTTGTGGAATTGAAGACTGGCTGTTGGCATTTGTTATGGTTAAGATCTAAAACGTGCCCGTCAGAAGGTAACTGGTGTTCAAAAGTGACTGGACCATGGGATGCTGTACTCCTCAGTGGATGCCTCCGTGGGTGAGTTTATGGCTTAACGTGCGGTTACGCTGTGGGGCCTGACTGGAGGAGGGGGTCACTGTGGGCATGCTGGGAAGGGTATATTCTTGTTTCTACCCTATTATTTATGCCTGGGAGCCAATTTTGGGGTGAACCCACTGGAAACTGTGAACCAAATAAATTTATCTTCCTTTAAAATGTTGGAATTCTATCCCCACCAGTAGGTGAACGGACACGTAGATGTCACTTTATAACCTCTGTCTTTTGCTCTGTCTTCTCCCTGCCCCATGCAGTCGTTGTTTCTCTCTGCCCTCAGATTCATCTTTCTCCCTCCCCCAACCCTCTCAAGCTTCCACATAAATAAGGCAGTGTAGAAAAAGCACTTAGAATACCTCCTGGCACAGAGAGGATGCTAGGCAAGCAGGGGCTGTGACTTACTGCCTTATGTCCCTGGGCATGCCTCTCGATGACCTTACATGCCCTCTGTCAGGCTCCATTCTGTGCACCTCACCCTCTGCTACGCGTCTTGTCCGAGCACCCCTCTGCTTCATATCCCGCCATTCTCAGCTCTGGGGGGTCTGGGGCTGTTCTGTTCCAGCCCGTTTCCCAGCTACACAAAGGGGGCCTTTGTCCCCAGCTCCTTCCAGATGTTGAGAATTTGGAAAACATTTTGATCCGAAGGTGCTTGTCCTCTGGACGCCTCTGGAAGAGGAAGGGATCCAAGACAAGGACTCAGGGATGGCGGTTTCTGGTCTCAGAAAGGAGCTTCCCTGGGGAACCCGTGGAAGACTGTGGCTGCTTTATAGCCTTCTTAGCTTTATTCTCATCAGATTCATTCCTAACACCCCAGTGGACTCCCCACTGCACTGATGCTAGAAGGGCAAAGGCTGCGTACCCTGCCCCTGCCCACATATTTGCATACCTCTCTTTGATTGGCTGAGCCTGGTCATACTCCTGTCTGATTGGATCCTCCTGACAACCAGTGAGAAGCACAAGGTGAGAACTATCATTGATGCTCCAGTGAAACTGGCTTCAAAGAGATGGGTGACTTGTGCAGCGGACGGGGAGCTGGTCCGAGTACACCCGTGTTCATAGCAGCACAACTAAGAACAGCAAAAATACGGAAGTCACCAAAATACCCATCAACAGACCAGTGGATACACAAAATGTGGCATTTATACACAATGGAATACTATGCATCTATAAAGTCCAACAACGTGGAGGCTTTTGCAGGCAAATGGAAGAAACTAGAGAACATCGTGCTTAGTGATTTGAGTCAGAAGCAGAAGGTGAAACATCGAATGGTCTCTCTGATATGAGAAACCCAGATCACAACACCTATGGAACTTAAGACGAAGGACAAAGTGAAATAGGGTGATCGGGTGGGGGAGGAGGGAAGGAGAGGAGGGTAGGGGGAGGGACAAAAGGAGAGTGGGAAAGCCCTTGTCACCTTGACAAGATACATATGTGCACAAAATGCTCAACTCCATGGTAAACCTTGAATTTTGCACATATACATATAAATAAAATGTGGGGGGAAAAGAATAAACAAGTAATTTTCTCTTGACACTGAAAATTGAAAAAAAGAAAAAGAGTAATAATCCCTCTTTTTTGGAGTTTACCTTTAGACTCTTGCCCACACACCTCCTCCCACTGGCTCTGATGTTGGCCTTGGCCATGTGACTTACTTTGGCCAATGAAATGTTAATGACCTTGCCATGGGTGGTGGCCTTAAGGTGTTGTGGAGCAGTTGGAACCCAGGCTGGCCACTTTGTGGCTTGCTGTAACCAAGAGAATGTGGTGGAAGTGACATGTGAGGGTCCTGAGGGTCCCATAGCTGAGCCCTTAAGAGATTTTGTGTAGTAGACTCCCACTCTCTCGGAACCCTCAGCCTGCCCGCCGTGTTGGCAGGAAGCTGGGCTGACTTCCTGGAGGATGGGAGACTGAGTGGCCCTACTGACTAGCTGGCAAATGCAGAGCCTGTGAGGGAGGCTCTGTGTCACTCTAGCCACAGGAGTGATCCCAGGCCAGACCACCAGCAGCTCGACCACTCAACCCAAAGAATGAAGAGAAAGAAATGGCTGCTGGCTGAAGCCACAGCGTCTGGGATCATCAGTGAGGCTGCAACTGATAACCGATACAAGCTCAACCAAGAGGTGACAGCAGGCGATGAGCCTGTCCTGGATCACAAAACCCCACCCACCTGCGAGCCTCCGAGGGTAGCAATAAATGCCTCTTACTCTAAGCCTCTGGGTACTCAACATTATTTTTTTTTTACCAATAGCTAATTAATACAGCAGACCCAGACCCAGGACAGCCTGACTCCAAGGCCTGTTCTTAGCCTCTCGACATGATTGTGATTTTTGGTCCAAGAAATACTGATCTCAGTGTCCCCCTACATCTCCAGGCTGCTCAGGAATTCCCAGAAAGCCCTTGTCAAGCGTGGATCCTATAGCGTGGCCTTTGTTGTCCAGAGCCTTCCAGATTGGTACGAGAAGGTGTGAGGGTGCGTGGCAAAGAGGAATGGCAGATGGGGGTGGGGGGCTGTTAGGCAATGTGTGTGGCACCTCACAGATAATGCATCCTTAAGCATAAGGTAGCTTAGATGGTACCAGGCGAGCTGACACGGAGGAGACAATATGGATGGAGAACTCGAGAAGAAAATAGGGAGAAATACTCAGGTCTTCAGGGGAGAGAACTCAGAATATGTGAACCTAGGGTCATTTTTTTGTGAAGGTCAAGCCCACGACTGTTTAGGGTTACATACATATGCAGCAAAATCTAATCACAATAAGGGGCCAAATGAATAACTTTCACGTGCCTGCCCTTCTGGGGAGGTGGGAGGAGGGCGAAGGTGGAGAACCACAGGAAGAATCTTGGAGAAAAGCTTGCCAGGGTTGAGGGACGATTCCAGGGAGTGGATTTCCTGTCGCACATTGAGGTGGCATTCATATGCAGCTTAGGCCTGTGGCCACGTGCTGGGTTAGAATCCTGGCTTGCCCCTCACTGGGTCTGACGTGAACGCCCCATGCCTTAGTGCCCCCTGTGTAAGATCGGAGGTACCTGCTGCTTTGACCTCATGGGAGCGAACCCTCAAGGCAGCGCCTGACACCTCAGTGCAGTTGTGCAGATGAGTTACACGTGTTACTTTGTATACGTCAACGGTGACACACCAAAATGGACTGACGTGGGAAAGGATGTACTGCTGTGCGCTCGTGTGTGAATTCAGCACAGGTTAAGCCCCTGTTCTGTGGGAAGGGGGAGGAGGCAGGTGCTTATGCAGCTCAGCAGAAATGAACCAGTGAGCTGGCGAGTTATGTGGTGCAGTACCATTGATCCATTTCCTGGGTGTGATGCGGCCGTGTTGTCACGGAGACGCTGCTTTGCCCCCAGGGTCGCGAACAGAGGGTGGGAGAGGCTTGCCAGGCCACTCTGGGTCCCTGCCTGGGCCTGGCCTGCAAGCGGCCTCCGAGCTGGGTGCTGTTTGCAGCGTGTCCCATTTCAGCGCCACAAAGGGAGGGATTGTCGTGTGCTTGGGGAGGAGCTGGCTGCGGAGTTCAATAATTAATGTGCCACAATTAAAGCCGAGACTTCTGTCTCCAGCAGCTGATAAGCAAGCAGGGAGCTACCCAGGCGGAGGGCGGGGTGGCTTTGAGAAACCGGTTGGGAAGGGCAGGCCCGGCTGACAGACTCTCGATAGGGCCTGTCATTGCTTTATGGTAGCAATAACTCCAGCAGGCATCTGGGGATCTGGGAAGGAAGGCGCCAGGCTGCAGGCACAAGGCGGGTGCCCCTAGCCACACAGTTTGTAGTCAGCTAGGCCAGCAGGGAGGGAGTTGGGTCCCCAAGGCCTGAAGGATGTGGTGAGCCGGTGACCTGCAGGGGGACCAGAGACAGCTGGAGGGCTGAGGTCTTGTATCAGTGCCATAGGGAGGCAGCTGGAGTCACGTCCTTGCCCTGAGGTGGGATGGGCTGAGGGACACGGCCACCCTGGGAGGCAGGGACCAGGGCAGGCGGCACCAGGCAGCGGGGAGACCTACTTCCTGGAGCAGCGGCGATAACTGTGTGGTGCTTGTGCAAACTTGCCAGTGCCGGTAACCCACAAGGCAGGCACTTTTTTATCTCCCCTTTATGGAGATGAGGATGTTGGGTCCCACAGAAGCTAAACGCCTTGCCCAGGGTCACATACTAGTCCCTAAGGAGCAGAGCCCGGACCTGGACTTGGCCTTTGACAGAAGCCCGTCTCCAGGAGTGTCCACTCGTCACGTGGAGACCAGTCCTGTCTCGGGAGTCTTCTCTGGTCTTCTTCCTCTGTCACTGATCACACACACCACATGCACGCACACACATGTACATGGCACCTACATGTACACACCACTTACATGCACACACGGGCACAGTGCATGTGTGGTAGGCACACACGTTGCATGCGTATATAGCACACACCCACAGCACACATGCACACACACATAACATAGGAGCACACATACACATACACATGCCATCTCCCCCTAGCACCTCGGGAGAACAGCCTCTGCCCTAATTTTCCCCGTTTGCCGTGGAGGAGAGATGGACTTGTGGACCTCTGGGGAGTGATTCAATCTCCCTAACGAGAGCTCGCGTGGGCTGGGCAGGGCGTGCGAGGCACAGACTTCAGTCTCAGCTCTGGGACACTGGGGATCAGCGCCTTCTCCATTAGGGCTCCCGTGGCTGTGCCTTGTGGGATGTTTAACAGCGTCCTAGCCTCTAGCTACTCTAAATGCCAGTGTCACCTTGCCCCCCCCCCCCCCCAAGTCATGACAACCAAAAATGTCTTCAGGCGTTGCCCCTTGCCTCCCAGCGGTGTGTGTGCATGTGTGTGCATGTGTGTGTTTGCACGCTTGCCCAGGTTGACACCTACTCGTGCAGATGGTTTGACATCTCTGGCGTATGACTGGCTCTGTGCCAGCAGCTTCCCTGCCTCTGTCCTTTGGCCTCCTCCGTCTGTCCCCACCCTCTCCATCTGTTCTGTGGAGCTCTGACAGAGCGCCGCGTGAGCCAGGAGGAGGGTGGCACCCAAGCCCTCGCTTGTGCCGCCTCTACACTTAGCTCCTGAAACTTTCAAGCAGACATGTTTTGAAGAGCTGGAGAGAGAAGGCTCTGTCTGTTCCCCTCAAAGCCTTAGCTCTCCACGCGGTCCCCAACTGGCCAGCAGAGCCGCCGGTTCACCCTGCAGGCAGTGACGAGCAAGCGGCACAAACAGCCCTCTGTCCTGGCTCCGGAGGGAGTTTCCCCACTTCCTCCTTCCATCCTCCCGGCCCCTTTCAAAAATTCTTGTGTTTTCTTATCCCCCCTTCAGTCCACCTGCGTGGCCACCCCTCCCCTGCACCCTGGTCCACCTGACTTATTTATTTATTTATGGCCGGAGCATTTGAGCCCAGGCTTGCTTGGGTCTCCTAAGTTTGCTCCTTTGCCTGCCTGGGAACCCGGGTAATGAGTAACCATAGCGTGCTACAGGCAGCTGTCTCGGACAAGCCCGACAGGCGCTGCCGGAGCCGCATAAGGGACTGTTTGTTCTGTGGCTTCTCAATGGTTCCTTGTGCAGGAGGCAGGGTGATGGGAGGGAGTGAGCGAGGGAGGAAGGGGAGGAGGGAGGAAGAAAAGGACAGACGCTAAATCACAGCATTTTGACAATTCCTCCCTTCTCTCCCGCCCCCGCCTTCCTCCCCCATCATCAGGGACCCAGACTCCAAGCCTTTTGCTGAGCCATGGGCTGGTTTTTCCCAGGAGGGTGGGTTGGGTGTCCTTGATCGCCCCCTGTAAGGTGGCCACAATGCCTCTTGTCCCCCTGGGTCACATACTGCTCCAGCAAATCTCTACATGTCTACCGGAAACCGTGTGTGCCTGGCCGCACTGAGAAACTGGTGGGAAAGTCCTCTCATAAAACAGTTCAAGTATGTGATGGGGTCAGTTGTGTGTCCCGAGCCCCACCGGGGACTCCTGAAGGCCTTTCTGAATACGACAAGAGGGACAGATTCGGAAATGTATCATGCATGTGGTCTTCAGGGAGATGTCTCAAAGAGTGGTGTCACCCACCCGCTCTGTGTGCGGGGGGATTAACACCTCCAAGGAGCCAGCTGCTGAGCTGGGTCCCGGGAACAGATCTAGGTGTGATTCGAGCTGGGTAAGACTGTCCCGGACAGTTCACAGCATGGCGAGGAAACTCAGAAAGGGCCCGTGGCCCAGAGCTTCAGTTATGTAAGGTACCAGGGCTCTGGACTAGGAGCACGGGGCAAGCTGGACATCCGGAAAGAGCAGAGGCAGGAAAGGTCAAGGAAGGGCAGCTCCTCCAGCCCCCAGGCAAAGGAAATGTTTTGCCAAGAGTGAGTCTAGAGCTGGACGTGTGGTACATATGGGCCTGTCATCCCGAAGACTCGGGGAGGCTGAGGCAGGAGGCCTGCCAGGGCACCTTAGTGATTTAGTGAGATCCTGTCTCAAAATTTAAAGAAAAAAAAAAAGGTAAAAATGGTCTTAGGATGTGGCTTGGTATGAAGGTCCTGGGCTTGACTCTCTGTGCTCAAAAAAAAAAAAAAAAAAAAAAAAAATAGCCGGCAGGCATGGGGTATGTATTCAGAGAACAATGCGAGCTGGGTTGGGGGAGGCCTGGGCTGATGACTCAGGATCGTGGTAAGTTCTCCGCCAATTCCTCAGGCTGTGGCGTGTAGTGGGGGGAAAGCGGCCGGGTGAAAACCAGTTGGAAGTAGATGCCGGCTGTCCAGGTAGGACATGAGAAAAGATAGGTCGGGCGAGGTGCTGACGTCCCGGCACGTGGAGGGAGGGCCTCACCATTGATACCCCGTCACCAAGGGCAGAGGGGAGGGTCCCTGGGGATCTGCGGGGCCACCATGGGGACACCTGCAGAGAGAGGCGCAATCAAGGAAGGATCAGAGTGGACCAGGGAGGTGCGGGGTCGGGTCTGGTTTAGATACTGAGGTGGCGGCAGCAGCTCTGCAACCACGTGGACCCAGCTAGTAACTGCAGCGTCCATTGCAGGGAGGATCTTGTTTGCGGATGGCTGATGATGCCCCTAGGGACAGAAGAGGGCCGTGATGATGGAGGCTGAGAAGTGACGGTCCCCAAAGGTGATGGCACAGCTTCAGGCCCCAGCTTGTCCCTTTTGATCACTGCACGACCTTCGGCCGGCCCTCCACGTGCCTGTCCTTGCTTCCACAGCTAAAAAATTGGGAGTGATGGATCCTGTCACCTCAGAGTGTCGAATGCCACAATGTTTACAAAAGGGTGTAGGAAAGGCCCCTGAAATTTAAGTTCCCAGAGGGCAGAAGCTGTGGTGTGTGGATCCCAGCGAAGCCTCTCCAGGGCCTTTGGCATCTCATGGTCCTCGAAGATCTTGCAAATGAGGAGGGACTGGAGAATGTGTCCCCATGCTCATGACTGAGCGAACTGGTCCAGAAAGGTCAGGTGACCTCTCCAAGGTCAGAGTAGGTGCCGCCTGCCTGCTGGGAACTCACCAAAGACGACTTCTATGTGAACGACAAAAACCTCACAGGGGAACACGGGCTAGATGCTATGGATTTGTGTTATACGAGACAGTGAGAAACCTAGCGGGAAGAGGCGCTCCAGGCCTAGTGGATTCTGGGGATCGATGACCAACCAGGGACTCCAGTGCCTTTGCTTCACCTCTGCTGGCCTACATCTGCTGTCATCCTAAGCTTAGTTCTCTATCTATCTATCTATCTATCTATTTATCTATCTATTATTTTTGTGGTACTGGGAATTGAGCCCAGGGCCATCAGACCGAACTACATGCTGCATCCCAGGTCCCCTTTACCCTACATTTTTTTTTTTTTTGAAAGAGGGCCTTGCTAAATCACTAAGATGCCCAGACTGGTCTCAAACTTGTGATCCTCCTGCCCCTGCCTCCCAAAGTACTGAAAGGACTGGAAGGACAGGCCTGTGCCACTGGGCTCTCTGGCTGGCACGACCCCTGAAGCTACCTGCTTCCTTGTTCATAAAGGAAAGGAGAGAGAGGAAAACCTGCCAGCCGAGCAGGGGGTATGCTTTGTAATATTCCATAGACATCAGTTACACGCTGCTGTGTACGGACCCATCAGAACCTAGGGGCTCCCAACCACAAACCCTGGCTGCGTCTCCTGGGATGTTAGGTCAGGAATTTGGACAAAGTGCAGGGTAAAAATCTTTCCATCTCATGAGGCATCAGAAGAAGACACTCTTCTGGCAAGGGACCAACGTGACGTCACTCACGTCCTGACACCTCGCTGTCCTTGGGGATAGGTGACTGGACCGTCTCTAGCTGACCCCTCTGGAACTGGGCTCTGTGGTCACTTTCTCTTCTCTGCGGGCACCAGGATGCCAGAGAGTTGTTCCAAGAAGCTGAACTGCTTCCGGGGATTTGTATCAGTAGATTGGACGTGTCACTTCCGGCTTATTCTCTCAGGGGAGCGAATCATTAGATCCAACCCAAGGAGAGAGGATTTAGCCCTGCTTCTCAGTGGGGAGAAGGGCAGAGGGCTTGCGGCCATGTCCAGGCTGGCTCCGAACGGCTGTTCTCGCTGTCTTACTGGCCACTGTAAGGAATGTTCATGCATCCCTTTCTTGGAGCAGTAACAGGTACTGGGGAAAAAGAGAGACAGAGAGAGAGAAAGAGGGAGGGAGGGAGGGAGGGAGGGAGGAAGGAAGGAAGGAAGGAAGGAGGGAAGGAAGGAATGAAGGAAAATAGGGAGGGAGAGAAAGAAAAGAAGGAAAAGGACAGGAAGGATGGAAGGAAAAAAGGAAGGAAGGAAGAAGAAAGAAAGAAAAGGAATGTAAATAAACCCTTCTGTACTCCTGATTGCCTGGGTTGGCCCAAGTCAAGTCACAGCTTCTAGACCAGGAAAGAGCACTGCCCCACCCTTGCCTGGCACGGGGAGTTTTGAATGGCTGGCTAACCGCCAACCAGCGAGCTGGAAATGCAGCGAGTGATTAATACGAAATCCAGTGCACTTCAGGAGTGACTCAGGTGGCCAGGAAGGGAGGGCAGATGCCGCTGCAGGGTTCCTTGGCTTATGGTAGAAATTTCTAGATCTCACACGGCACTGTGTAACAATTACGCTCCACTGGAAGGGTGTCGGTGGCGCTTCACCGCCCCGGCGGCTGCAACTTCCAATGACCCTTTACTCTCCTTCCTGGGCCACCACTCAGTCGGTGTCCTCCTGGCACAGGAGTGGCTTGTTTCTCCCTGTCCATTTAATTCTTTTCTCTCTGTGGAGTGCGGGTGATCACTCTTGCCCACAATCCAGACACGTTTTTTTTTTGCTGAGGACACTTCCCGTCCTTACATTAAATGACAGCTTGAGCCAGAAAGTATTCATATTTCCCCAAATTCACATTGTTTAAAGGTGCAACCCGGTGATTTTTAGTATACTCTCAAAGTTGTGCGTTGACCACCGTCACCTCTTTCCAGAATCTTTGCATCGCACCCTACCCGTGGTGTTCACGCCGCCCTCCTCCTGCCCCCCACCCGGGGCATTGCCAATCTACTTCCTGTCTCTTTGGTTTGCCTCTTCTGCATGTTTCAGGGAAGTGGGGTCAGATAATTAGTGACCTTGGCCTCTTGGCTTCCTGTGTAGCACAATGTTTTCAAGGAAGATTTGTATTGCAATATACATATCCATATTTTATCTTTTTTAAATTTTAAATTATATATTCATTCTTTTGAGTCAGAGTCTCGCTATGTTACCCACCTTGGTTTCAAACTCAACATCTTCTCAGCTACTTTGTCCATTTTTATGGTTGAGTAGCATTCCATCACACATTTGACTCGTCCCTCCATTGATAGACATTGGGGTTGTTTCTCCTTTTTAGCTACTGTGATTATAAATACTCGCATACACGTTTGTGTACGGCTGGGCATTTTCTGTTCTCTGGGGTGAATATCTAGGAGTCCAACTGCTGGGTCCTGTCGGTAACTCCGGTCACCTGAGAATTGCCAGGCTGCTTTCCGAGGTGGCCGCACCTTTGCCATCCTGCCAGCGCTGTCGAGGGCTCCCATCTCTCCACCTCCTCGGCCATGTTGGTTACAATTGTGCCATCTTCAAATCAAGTGAGTTTTATATCTTCCCAACCCGTCTTATTCCTGGCAGGAAACCATCCAGCCTTTAGCCGTGAGTATTACGTTACTCGTGGATTTTCTCCAGCTGTTGTGTGTTGGGTTGAGTAAGTCACTTTCTCTTGTGTGTTTGTTGAGTGATTTTATTTTAAAAAGGCACTAGGCTCTGCCATTTGCTTTTCTTGCTGTTAGTCGAAATGACCTTGTTTTTGTCCTTTATTCAATTAGTGTAGTATATATTATTGGTTCATTCTCATATGTTAATTGAACTTGGCATGCCTGGTGCAAATTTTATTTGCTTCTGGTATGTGTTTTTCTTTATACTTGTATGTTGCCAAGTTCAATTTGCTCGTGTATGGCTGAATTCTCTGTTTGTAGAGGAATTTTACGCCTATCTTTACAAGGTCTATTGGCCTGTAATTTCCTTTTCTGGTGGTGTCTTTGCCTTGTTTTGTGATGAGGACAATACTGGCTTCATAAAATTAGTTGGAAAGTGGTCTTTCCTCTTCTGTTTTTTCAAAACAGACAGGGTTTAGTTAAGGATTAGTGTTAATTCTTTAAACAGTTAGTAGCATTCAACCATGAAGCCAGCTGGTACTGGGTGGGTTTCCTTCATGCTTTTTTTCTCTTCATTTAAAACTCTTTCCAAGCATGGAGGCACATTCTTACCAGCTCAGCACATTGAGAGGCTGAGGCAGGAGGCTCTCACATTCAAGTCCTGGGCAACTTAGTGAGACTGTCTCAAAATTTAAGAAAATGCGAAGGACTGGGAATGTATTACAGTTCTATGTGAATGTCCCGGATTCAATCCCCAGTATGGAAAAAAAAATCTCTACTTGTTACAGACCTATTTAGATATTCTATTTTTTCTTGACTTACATACTTTGGAAACAAATAGAATAAAGTCCATTGATGTTGAAATGATTGAAGAGTTGTTTTTCCCATTGGACGTAGCTGCTGTGGGCTGTGTTGAACTGCGGGGGTGGTTTTGAGGGCCCACGTGGACTGACATTTCCTGGTGTTTGGTATCTGACGCCAATGTGCCTTATCTTTGTGATTCTGGGTCTCTGAATCTCAGTTTCTTTGTCGGTAAAAATATGTTTGCTCCTATTACCCTTGAAGGGTGTGAGGGGATCGAGTGCCCAACAGATGGGAGGCTCGCCCCATGGTGATCGTCTGTCAACCGTGGACGAGCCCCTACTAGGCGCTGCTTCCTCTCCCAGGACTAAGACATAGAGGGGAGCGAGGCCAAAATATAGCGTGGTTCGGCCCTGGTGGGGAAAAGGCTGAAGTAGGCATATGCTGAAAGATTTAAAGATCCTCCTTGTGCATTTTAAAGCAGGGATCCCTAACCCTGGGGTAACGGTACGGGTCCTTGATCCTGGAAGGGCCAGCCTCCAGAGGATGAGCTAGCTACTAGAAGCAGGTGAGTCACAACAAAGCCCCGCCTCCTGTCAGCACTAGCCTATCAGGTTTTAACACACTGTTGATTGACAGGAGGCGGGACTTCACTTCCCACTACCCTCTGCAGCTGACCTTCCAAAGCCACCCTCCAAACACCTAGAGCATAGCCAGTTCA
Source organism: Ctenodactylus gundi (assembly GCA_004027205.1). Lineage (NCBI taxonomy): Eukaryota > Metazoa > Chordata > Mammalia > Rodentia > Ctenodactylidae > Ctenodactylus > Ctenodactylus gundi. The sequence continues at coordinate 188,801 of PVKB01002008.1, read as the reverse complement.
TCCCCCCCATGCCTGCTCCTTGGGAGAACGGTCTTCTACTAAACTGGCCCCTGGTGGCAGAGAGGTAGGGACTGCTGCTTTACACACCTAGGACGCAGGTGCAGGCATCGGACCGACCGGAGCCTGAAGAGGCCATTAGCGGGCAGGACTGGGCTGGAGCCTCCGCTGGCTGGGAGGGACCAGGTGGGCTCTCCTGGGGGCTCGGTCCCCTTTCTAGTCCAGCCCTTGGCTCCGTCTCTCGGGGGAGTTTGCATCCGCAGAGGGGGTCTGCTTCTGAGAGCCACCTGTGAGTGAATCAGCTGCTGCCCCCAGAGAAACTTGCCCACCCGCCAGTCCACTGTGTCTGAGGACAAGGCGGAGGACGCGGTCAGGAGTGTCACAAAGCAGGGCCTCACCTCGTCGGACAGGAGGAGGTGAGGCTGTGTCTCTGCCCCCACGGCCAACACTCACCAGAGTCCTGAGTGGGAAGGAGACAAGTCGAAAGCAGGAGACGTGTTAGGTTGGCTGGTCAGAGAGGGATTTTTAGTCTTTTTGTGGTGCCGGCAGTTGAACCCAGGGCCTTTGCACTGAGCTTCGTCTCTCGCCCTTTTTTTTTATTTCGAGAAAGTCTCACTAAGTCGCTCAGTTGCCAGGGTGGGCTCCAACTTGTGATCCTCCCGCCTCAGCCTCCCTGAGAGTTCAGGTGATAGAAGTGCCCTGCCATGAGTGGCAGGGACAGGGCTTTTCTAAGAAGGAGAGTTTTGCACAGAAACCTCAATGGTATGAAGCAGCCAGACAGGCGCGGATCTAGGGTGGGAGGGTGTTCTGGGCACACACGGCAGTCCCAGGGGTGGGTTTTAGGGACACCAAGGCCCTTGACTTCCTGTTTCCTTCCTCTATTTTCCGCCCCATATTTCTAAACCTAATAAGATTCTCTCCTTCTCCGAGCCCTGGAGGGGCCCAGGGAAGCCAGGAGGTCACTTTCTAACGTGGTGCTTACTAGAGTCACCATTTCTTGGGAAGGAGTTGAGCCTCAGCCCCTCCAGCGCCTTCTGGCAGCCACCATGTCGCATGGCTTCCAGGCACTTACAACCACCTGTGCAGGGCATGGTGGTGCATACCTGAAAGCCCGGGTCCCTGCAGTGCAGTGCTAGCAGCAGGGGCCAGCTTCCTCCTTTATCGACTTAGAAGGGATCAAATGTCAAACCCTGTGACGTTTCTGCCTTCTTCAGTCGGCCAGGGCTGCAGCTACACTGCTGTGCCTGGGGGGAGCTCCCCTAGGAGTCAGTGTTGCTGCTGCCTCACTGTGTGACCTTCGGTGTGTTCCTTGCCTCTTCTGGGCCTCTATAAAATGAAATGTTGCAAGAATTCCCCCACGGATGTGCCTCCTGCTTCCAGCTGAAGGGCCATATTTGTGTTGTTTCCACACTAGAGGCTTGAAACCTGTTTAATTGAAAGAAGAAATGAATGAAAATGTCGTGGTTTATTTTTTTTTAAATGGGTGTGGTGCTGGGGATCGAACCCAGGGCTTCACCCGGAGCTGCATCCCAGCCCTATTTTCTTTTCTGTTTTTGATTTTTGCACAGGATCTCCCTAAGTGGCTAAGTCGCCCAGGCTGGGCTCAAATTGGGATCTTCCTGCCTCACGCTCCCGGAGAGCTGGGACGACAGGGGAGCGCCACCAGGCCCAGGTGGCTTTTATCCCATTTCATCAACTGTTTCTTCTCTCTGGAGCTCATGGAAAGGACACACATGGCTCATAAGTCCTTCGGAGATGTGTGTGAATTTAACCTCTCATTCTCTTGCTAGCAACCCAGGTGCTGCTCCCGGAGGGCCACCCTGACGCTTGAATCTGGGCCTCCTCCTTCTTCCTGGGTGCATTTCCTTCCCCAGAAAGCATTTCTGCTGCAGAGCTGTGGTCCAGCCAGCCGGGAGGCAGGTGATGTCAAATCAAATCCACCGCTCATGCCCTTGGAATAAACAGAGTTCGAGGTCAGCTCAGGTGCTCACCCAAGCCAATCTGCTCATCTGTAAAGGGCTGTAGGGTGGTGGGGGCTGGGTGACAGGCTTGGTTGCTCCTGATGGCCATTACCAGTGGCCATTACTGGCCTCCTTTCCTTCCTGCCACTCTTCCGCCTTTCTCCCCTAGCCCCCCACATTCCGTAGTGAAGAGGGAGGAAGAGAGAACTTTCAGTGTTGGGTGAGCTGAGCGGGGCGGTCCATTTCAGAACCTCCTTTGCGAACAAAGCTGTAGTGTTCCCAGGGGAGCGGCCACACGGACCTCCTCCTTCCTGCGGGGGTGATAGCATGGGTGGGGCCCAGGCATTTCCCCAGCATGGCTCAATCACATCTCCCACCCATCCGACCTGTCCCGGAGGGGAAGAAATGAACCCAGGGAGGAGGGAGGGCATCTGAGGTGAATGCCTGAACTCATGACTTAGAGGATATTTGCATGACAAAGCTCCCTGAAAAATCCAAACAGGGCTTGTGCCTGTTGTCAGTTTGATTGGGCTCCTTCTGTGGTAGGAGGACGATGTGTTCCAGCTCATTCCCTGATCTCCATCACCTGGGACTGCCAGTCTCAGGTGTGTGGGGCTCTCTGAAGCCCCTCCATTCCAGGGGGGAGATGGGATCTTCAGTTGAGCAGCCGCAGAGATGGCTACCGTGTTTCCCGGATGGAGGAACACATCCTCTCCTGTTCTGGTTCCTCTAGCAGCTGAGCAAAGCGTTGTCACCTTCTCAGCATCCTCTGAGCACACAGATCTTTTCCACACCCTCATCTTCCAACTGGTCACTTCCACGGCACCCTTGTACAGATATCTCTGTCTGCTTTAAAAGGCAAAGTCAAGTCCAGCTGCCTCAGGACCATCTCTCAGACCACCACGTCAGGTGCGAGAGCGTGTGTGTGCCAGCAGTGAATTGTCTGGTTTCCATCAGTTCTGTGAGGCCTTTGCAAGTCAGAGTCTCTCTGTCCTCCATATGACACTCTGTAATTATTTTAGGTTAGTCATTCATCCGCTTACTATGAGTCCTCACAAAGAAAGGGAGCTTTCTCTCCCTTCATCCTCATGTCCCCAGTGCTTCGCATAGTGCCTAGCACCTCTCAGGTGCCTGAGCTCACGGTTTCAGGAGGTCTCAGGGCGTCATGCGTGGCTGGCAATGGTGGAAGGGCATAGAGGAGGGCCTAGCCTGGGAAAGGCGGTTCACAGCATCACACCAGGAAGCAGAGTGTGGGAGGAAGAGCGGAGCTGGTGGCTGTGATGTGATCCATCCCTTCAAAGTCATGCCCTAGTGATCCACCTTTTCTGACAAGATGCTTTTCACCTGTCCCTGGGGGGTGAGAAAGCAGCCAAGAAATGGCGGGGAGGGAACCTGGAGCTGAGCCCATCACCATGCGGCAGGATTGGGTGTGAGAGTAGACCAGGTGCCCAGGAGTGGGTGAGGGAACAGCTCCCTGTCAGATCCAGAGCCTACCTCCCAGTTAGGGGCAGGAAGGACACATCTTCAGTGAGAAGGACAGAGACCTAGTGCCTGGAATGTTGTCACGAAATCGAGGGCAGAAGGGACTGCAGGCATCAAGACCGTGGAGAGGGCAGAGCCTAGAACCAGGTCCCTGGACTGGGCAGCGAGCAGGTCCCTGGCAGGACACGTTTAGTGGCACGAGAGAGGTATGAACCACAGTGCGGGTACTGGAGAGGTGGAACATCTTTGGCCCTGGAAGCATCCACCGGCAAAGCCAGCTCGGGAAAAGCAGGCGGGGTCGCACCTAAGTCCTTCTGTTTGAATGTCGCCTGTGCATCTCAGCAGTGTTCATGGTTCCTGTCTCCGAAGGCAAGTGCTTAGCACAGAGCTGGACGTTTAGCAAGCGCTTGATGCACGCTTTTGTTGAGATTGAGAGTGAAGCTTACCGAAGGCAGAAGGGCCCGTGCAGGGGGTGGGGAAGCCTCCTGAGCTTTATGACCTTGTGGCATGAAGAGGAAGGTCAGGGCTCTGACAGTCCCCCATGCGGTTACAGCCTTGAGCTTCAGACTGTCCGAAATTCAAACAGACTGACTGACCTCTTCTGAAGCTTCTCAGTGGTTCTGGAACCCCCGTTCCAGGAATCACAGCTCTTGTCTTTTCTTTATGAAGTGTGTTTGCGTCGGCCCGTTCCTTGGTGATCTGAGTGTCTGCTCGCAGTTGGGGAGACCCAGCCATCACATCCCAGGGGTACGCCTCTCCAACGCACCTCGCTGGTGGCTGGGGCTCTTTCCCGTGCAGTCCTCCAGCTGTTGTTTTTGGACACCAGGACCGATTTATCTGTGTTATCTGCAGCAGCCAGTTTCCAAGCCCCATGATGGGAGAGATTGCACGACCAGGGCAGGGAGCCAGGCTCGGGCCGCGCCGAATTTCCTCCTTGCCAAACTGTTTCCAAATGCTCCGTCCCCTCTGAACTGCTGGAGGTAGGAACGTTCTGCAGATCACATTGCACACAGCAGAGACTGCTGCAGAACGAGACCAAGGGTGTGTTCCACTTGTTTAAGACAAACGCGACCCAAGAAACTATTATGTATGTGTTTACGCCCGCTAGCAAAGTTAAAAATAACCAAACATATGCCGTGTGCATCGGAAGATACAGATCTTGATGGAGGGAACGCAGTGGGGGGGGGTTTTGCCTTCCTTCCTTGTTTCTTTCTCTTTCTTTCTTTCTTTCTTTCTTTCTTTCTTTCTTTCTTTCTTTCATTCATCATGGGTATTTCTTGCTTGGTCCTCAAGCCAGAGATTTCTCCAAATACCCTTCCTTTCTTCCCCTTGGCCAGTGTTATTAGAAATACACCAGGGTGTCACACTCCTTGCCCGTGGTGTCACTCCTGCTAGGCTCCGTTAGCATTGCAGGCAGAGAGATGTGTGTATCCGTGCTGAGCTGCTCCACACATACCAACACCAATTTCGGTGTTTAGCAAGACACCGGTTCCTACGGAGGCCTCTGACCAAGGAAGAGTTGTGGCTCTAGCTTTGCTTGGGGAAAAAAATTCCATCTCACAGTGATGGGAAGAAATAAGTGATGATCATAATTCATCTTCCTATTTAATCATTCAGGTCAGTGGTGTTTGGTGAAGAGAAATTTAAAAGGACCAAAGAATAGAGTGAAATAGAATGCAGTGAAAAATATCAGTAGCCCATCGATAGCAGACAGTAAGCAGCAAAGGAATTTGGAGCCAGCCGTGGACCCTCGCAGCCTTGGCCATGCTGCCCTGTGTTCCGGGGAGACCTGGAGGAGGCAGGTGGCTCTGGTCATTGGCTTTTGCCTGCCTCTCAGGGATATCTGTGAGCAAACAGTAGAAACAGAGGCCCCAGCACTCTGGGCTGCCCCTGGCGCTTTGTGATGTCAGGTAGCAATAGTGGGAGCCAGGCTTCCTGAGAGCCAGGTCTGAGCTCGCCTGTGGCCCGTGACTCGAATGGGGCTGGGCCAAGTCCATTACAGTAGCAAGTGGGAAGTCAAGACCATGTTTAGGGAGCAACATATGCCCCCATTACTGGCCCCTGACCTGACGGTGTCACTTTAAATATGGATGCTCAAAGTCCAATGCTGGCCACAGGGACGCAGAGTCGTCGGCTTTTCCCTCTGGGGTCTCCCGCTCCAATCACAGCCCCAGGGGTTTCTGTGGTTGCATCTTGCTTACCAGAGCTTGCTCTTATCAGAAGACCTGGCTAGTCACAGCGGGTGTCACTGGGGAAGCAGGCACTGACAGCCTGTCATGCATCAAGCTGTGCCCCCTCCCGTATGTGGAAGTTCTAATGCCCCGTACCTCAGAACACAAGTTTATTTGAAAATAGGGTCATCGTAGATGTCGCTGGTCAAGATGCCATCACGCTGGAGTTGGGGGCCCACGATCCAACACGACTGGCGTTCTAAGGAGAGCAGCACGTAGGAGAAGGGACTGCAGAGTGCGGGTGGGGTGGCGGGAGTGTTCGGCACGTGCAGCTGAGCCAGGGCGCTCCGGATGCCAAGGCTGGAGTGGCATCTCCCCGATACTCCGTGCAGCCCTCAGGAGGCCAGCCAGCCCTGCTGACGCCTTGCACTTCTACCCTCCAGAGCCCCGGGACAAATGCTTCTGCTATTCTAACCCCCCTAGGTGTGGTGTTTGCCATGGCAACAGCAGGAAACCAGCCCACCATCCCTGCCCTCCTCCTTGCCTCGAGCTCTTTGTATGAGGTGTAAACAAAAAATACAGTGAATGTTTAAAATTTAAAAATTATTGCAGTAAAAGACACACGAACGCTCACCCCCGTCACGATGTTCCCCCTCGCTCTGAACACATCCAGTGTCCTTGCCACTTTCTGAAGCGGCTCTGCAAGTCCTTTCCCACGCGTGTCTTTTTGTGTGCTGTCATGGCTGTCATTCAGCCTGTCCTGAATGGCTCCACACATTCCCCTTCCTTGAGTTTAAAACAGGAGTCCCACAGCGACAGAGCCAGGGGATACGGTGGGCGAGGAAGCCCCCTCCTATTTCTCTCAGCCCGCCTTTCTGTCGTGTGGCACTTGGCAGCAGCATTCACTGCCTTTTTGATCACAACTCATAGGGACGTTTATAAAACAAGATGGCACCCAGCAGTGCAGGTATGAGGGGGTGAGGGTTGGGAGCGAGGAGGAGGCATTTGGAGGGGGATTCATGGCGATGTGTCTTTTACTGCAGTGAACTGAAATTGTCTGTTTTGATGAGATCAAATCCCGGTGACGGTCTACAGTGCATCCTCCACACCCACGGCTCTCCGCCCGTCTCTGCGTTGTTGCCTGAGTCTGTGAATCTTTGTCTGTTTACCTGCTGCTTACTTCTTCCGGGCTCGGCTCGGATGCCAGCCGCCTGGAAGGCCATGCCGGCGCTCCCGGGCAGGGTTAGTGCCCTCCAGCGCGTGTCCCTCGGGACACCGGCTGCCTCCTGCTCTCGCCTGACCACAGCTGCTGGAGGGAGGACTGTGCCTGTGGCCCAGCACTGCAGGTGCCAGGGGGCAGGGCTGGAAAGGAGAGTACCCACAGGAACCGGATGTGGGATACCAGGCGCTGTGGCAGCTGCAGGACCTCCATCTGGGAGGGTCTCAGGTAGCAATGGGCGCGTGAAGGGGCGTCCCCAGGGCGAGTGGCTTAGCTCTGAATTGTAAGGAAATGACACTTGTTCATACAAAGAAGCTGAGATCAGGCCACGCCGCCGTGGGTGGTCCGGGCTGCTCGCCCACCTCCGCAGCCCTGCCGCGGTAGATGTGAACACCCTGACCGTGTCGGAGGAAAACTCGGGACACACACGGTAGGGTGCTCCTCCTGGAAGGTTACCAGGCTGGTCAGTAGCCAGGCAGGGGCTAGTCAGCGGAACGACACCGTAGCTGGCCTAGATTCCAGGAATGCCCGGGTTTTTCATCCCGGGTGGCAGGTAAGAGACTGTTGTAAGTCACCCGATGCCCAAAGACCACACCAGCGAAGTCGGCCGGAGACTGGGATCCCTGTGTGTGGAGGAAGACAACGAGCTGCGATGACTGTTGTTCGCAAAATCCAGTCTAGGCTCTCGATTCAGCTTTCAGCGGGACTAAAAAGGCAGAACTACAACTGCCAGAAAGCCGTTCGGCTCTCCGCCCCGCCCAGCCGCCGTCCGCCTGGTATAAAAGGCCCACATGGCCCGGCGCCGGCAGAGCGCGCAGGCGGCGCGGTGGCGGGAGGCCCTGGCGGCCTGAGGAGAGAAGGTACGGCGGCCGCGGAAGGGACAGCGCGGCCACCGCCGCTGGCACCTGCGGCCCACGCCCGTCTGGGGGACCCTCCTGTGCCGCCCCGAGCGGCCCGGCCCGCGGCCCTGCCAGCCCCCCGCGCGGCGAGGGTCGCCCGTGGCGCTGTCCCGGCGGGCGCGGGACCCGGCCCGGTGGCGGAGAGCCGCGTGCAGCCTGGGCGCCCGCCCCGCGTCCCCGCCGCCTCCGGAGCCGCCGCGCGTGGGCGGAACGCGGCCGCCCCGCGACCTTGGACGGAGCCCTCCCGTGGATTACTTGGTGCGCGTCGGCGGGATTTAAGGAGACCCGCCGCCTGGTCCGCGTCGCCGGTGGGTTCCAGCTGACTGGCAGGTAAGGCCCCCCGCGGTTTTCGGGGGACGGTTTGTTTTTCTGTCTTCCTCCTGCTCGCTTCTCGTTGGTCTCGGGGTTCTAGCTTGGAAGTTTTGGTCTCGCGGGGGGCATTTTCCTCGGAGGTCCTCGCAGGCGCGCCCCCGCCCCGGTCCAGGGCGTTCGCTGTCCCGGCCCTTCGCCCTCAGCGGGACGGGCTTGGCGGGGGCAGCGCCCGCGCCCTGCAGCGCCTGCTGTGTCCCCGGCCGTCCTGAATTTAAGGCCCGTTACTTCGAGATCGGTGCTGCGCCCGTGGTTCTCCTGACGTTTTTTTTTTTTTTTTACTGGTGACCCAGGGTGCCGCAGGGGGCAGCGCCGGGAGAAGGCGCCTGTTGGATGCCTTTGCTGCAAGGGCGGGGGGGGGCCACCGTCCGGATGCAGGGCGCCCTTGGCCACAGTGGCCAGGCTGTCTGAGTGGATGGGAGGCGGCAGGAATTTGGTCCACCTGCCACCCTCCCTCGCCTCCTTCCTCTGGGCAACTTGTTAATAGAAGTTTCTTGGCCAGTGTGACAGGGGACTTCAATCTTGAGTCCTGAATGGAAAGCAACCGCCAGGGAACCCACGACTCCCTCCTTGTTGTTTTGTGTGTGGGTCTGTGTGTGTGTCCGGTCTGTTTTGGCCGCTGTGCAGACACGGAATAGATGATTGTCGGATGAGTTTATCCAGAGGCGCAAGGGCTGTCCTGCCCCTGGCCCCTCCCGGGCCGCGCTGCTCACCTGCAGGACTTGCAGTCTGCAGATGGTCCCCGGGGATGCTGGCCTGGGCGTCCTCCCCACTCGCCTGCCAACCTTGTCGGCAGCCTGGAGGGTTCCGTGTGGAGTCTGTGCGTGATGAGCCGGTTGTCCCAGCACACGGTCCTCCTGAGTGGCGAACTCCCGGGAGCTGCCCTGCGTTGTCCTCGGTCAGTGCCCAGGCTTCCGTGGCCTGCAGAGAGCACCTGCTCAGAGAAGGGGAGAGAGCCAGGTTGCGCAGGAGACAAGATGAGATTTGTGGGCGTGACCCCTCCCCCGGAAGCTGGGGCCCTGGGCTGCGTCTGTCCCCGCGCCTGGGTCCCCGCGCTGCCCAGGCTGGTGCGTCCTGGCCCCCGTGGTCATGCCCCCTTGCGGGGGACCCTCGAAGTTGTCACGGACAGTGACCCGCTGCCCCACCTGTCCACCCCATCCGTTTACTCCTTCTTTTATAGAAAACTACAAAAAAGATGCTAGCGGCAGGGAGACGTCCAGGCGCCGCAGTTAACGCCCGCGGTGGGGCAGATGTGTTCAGTAGTGAAACCCTACAACGTGAATAGCTAGATTTCCCGCCCGTTTCCTCCCCATAATTGTATTGGAACGTTTCCCTGGGGCGATGAGCCTGGGGGTGTGTTCCTGCCGCAGGCCGTGAACCATCATTGCTCGATAATCCCCCGCGGTTGGACGCTGCTGCATCTCCAGACTTCGTTTACTCTTTCAAGTGGCGGAGGAGTGAGCGTCCTGTTGTATGGAAGGATTTGCCCGTATTTTGAATGATGCCCAGTGAAAGGAAAATCCCCAGAAGTTGCTAATGTGGCGGAAAGTCAGAGTGAGCCCGGAGTTGATGGTGGACTTACGGAGGTGGGCGTGGAGGCAAAGGGTACCCCTCGCCTACCCGGCGGTCCTGCACCTTGGCGAGCGCACGCAGCACAGGGTCAGTGGCCGCGGAGTGGAAGTGGGCCTTGAAGCTGTTCAGTTCCCCCTGCAGCAGATTGGTCCGTGTTGGTATGGAAGTTATGAACATTTGCCTTTAGGACTAGGATGCACATTATTTTACCAAAAGCATAGATTGACATTTAATTTAGGTTTTTGCTTTTTTTTTTTCCCTGTATGTGTGTTTGGGGAGGGTGTGGAATCAAACCCAGGGCCTTGGGTGTGCGTGGCAAGCATTCTACCGGACTGAGTTTACTGGGCAACTGGATTAAAAGTGCTGTCTCTCCTTTAAAATTCACTTGATTTTGTTACCAGTTTAGATTTACAGGAGAATTGCAGAAATAATACTCAGAATTGCCCTGTGCCCTTTGCCTAGCCCTCCCCCACATTAACATGCGACATGTCCGCATTGTGATGCTCGGTCTCGTGACATTAACACACATGCATGCTACGGCTCCTCTGCGGTCCTGATTTGCTGCCTCCGGTTGTCCTCTGTAATGTCCCTTTGGGGTCTAGGGTCCAAATCCAGCTCCTAAAATGCTGTCGTGTACAGTGGCAGTCAAGAGGCACCAGAAGGTGGCTGTGTCCTGAGAGTTTGGAGTTGGGCAGTCGCTTCTCTGCCCCCCACCCCCAGGTGGCCGAAGCAGATCAGATGCCCTGCAGCCTGGAGGGGCCCTGAGCAGGAGCCGGAGAGCCATTCTAGTGCCCGCCCCCCTCCCTCTCTGCATGCGTCCCCCAGAACTGCATGATTGTGTAAAAATTGGGTTATTACCCATTCCGTCCCAACACGCCGGGGTGGGGGGGGGGCGGATGACATCCGGTGTGCGTGAGAGCAGCCGCCGAGCAGCTGACTCCCAGGTGACAAGTACACGGGGCAGTGCCTGTGCCGGTGACTCACGCCAGGAGTGGCGGGCGAGGCGGGCGCTCAGCACGCAAGGCCGGCAGGGCCATGTTTCCTAGTCACCAGAGCAGGGCTACCGGGACGAGACTTCTGCCCCTCTCCACACATGTGGAAGAGACAGTCGGGTTAGTCCAGTTGTCTGAGGGAGTGTGTTTGCCCCAAGGGGAAGGAATTTGGGGGTGAGGAGAGCCGGCCTGAGGGGGCTGAGGAAGCAGCTGACGTAGAGGGACGTAGAGGGACGTAGAGGGACGTAGAGGGACGTAGACGGACGTAGACGGACGTAGACGGACGTATGGGGCTGGTGAAGGGGCTTTGTAAGAAATTGGGGAAACCCAGGAAAGACCACGCATGCCTACGTTAATCCTTTTTCTCTTCAATGCTTATTCAACCAGCAGCTCTCAGGTGCAGGCAATGGGAATCCTATTGCTGGAAAAAACAAACAAACAAACAAACAAAAAAACAAAACAGAGCAACACTGGCTGCAAAAAGCCAAATCCCTGACTATTGAGGGCCAAAGGCTGAACATCCTGAGGTCCCTATGTGTAGAGCACAGGAGAGCAGCAGGAGTAAGCCAGGAAGGTTTCCTGGAGGAAGAGGAGAGCCTTCCCCACTTGCCCTCACCTGGTCTGGGTCTCCAGGAGCCCTGCGTGGTTAGTTGGAACAGGTTTTCACATAGACATCTTGACATCAGGTGCCCTTTGTCCTTGGTTAAGACAGCAGTGGCTGCGTTTGGGTAAATGACAGAGGAACTGCAGTCCCAGGCCACAGAAATAAGTGAGATCTGCGTTCCCTCCCTGGAGACTTTTGAGGTCCCCAGGCGCTCGCAAGGTGCTCCTCACGGGTATGCCCAAGCCGACTGTAACACTTTGTTTCTGGCCGCCGTGCTTTTAGACAATGTCACTGTCATTGCACAGTGGCAGTACTCCTCTCCTGCACCCGTCTTTGCAGACGGAGGGAAATAATTCTGCACACCTTTCTTCAGCTGTGCCCCTGGCTAGAGACACCCTGTCCCAAATCACGTGGGCTCCCTTGCTTCGCAGACTCACTTTGCGCCAAGAAAAGGTGTCTCCAGAAAACCTACCTCGGATGGTCGTGTGCTGTCCAAAAGGCCCGAGGACACTCTGCTTTCTCTTTGGATGGTGTAAATCTTTTGCCTTCTACAAAAGGCCTGGAGGAAGCCGAAGGAATGCTGAGATGGCCAGTTTCCGCCCACGAATTCTCCCTGTCCCATGAATCGTCACCTCCTCTCGGATTCGGTTTGTTGCTACAGGTTTTTGCACAAAAGGCTTGAAATCAGGTACTTCTGTGGGTAGTTAGAAGCAGCCATGGTTGGGGCCCGTAGTGGTGGCACTGCCTTCTGCAGGTCTGTAGCTGCAGAAATCAACCCGACCCCCAGCCCTGGGAGCGCACCCCACCTCTGTAGGAAGGGACTGACCCCAAGAGCCTCATTTAATGGTTTCCAGATTCATTTCTTTGTCTAATTAGTGTGCTCTCTACTATATTTCACGGTAGCAATATATTTCCCTTTGCTTTCACCCAACTGACAAGCCAGAAGAAAACAGGCCAGGAACGACCATCCCAGTGTGCCCAAGGAATTCCATCCGCTGCACTGACCGGAGATTTCCGGGGGTGCTTTCAGAGCCAGCTAAGGTGCATTCTCTTTCCTTAATTACAGGTGGCTGGCCAGTCACGTGGCTGGAGACTTTCTCTGTCCCGTACTTACTTCTACAAACACTGGGCACCTGCTGGATGCTTCTCCAGATGTTGGTGTGACCCCTTGGAGCCTTCTGCACACAGCCTCTGTATTCTTTGGGGCCAGGTTCCCTGTGTAGGATTCCTCTTTGGAAGAGCAGATACACTACTCTGTGCATGGGAATAAAGGTGTGTGAGGTGCTGGCGCTTGGGGACAATGTCTTCAGAATGTGAGCTCCACCTTCAGGAGCTTTAAGTGACAGTTACTGTTTATGCAGATGTGCCTTCTTAATTCGAAAAACCATTTAAACCTTTCTTATGGTGATGTAATATACACAACCTTAAATTTACCACCCTTGCCATTTTTCGGTGTGGCGTTGTGGCGGTCGTTACTTCATTTGTGCTGTGGCCGTCCGCCCTTAGGGCACCTTTATCTTCACCAACAGGGTCCTGTCTCCCCACCCTCAGCCTCGACATCCATCCTTCTGCCTTCTGTCCCCCTGAATTTGACTCTTCTGGGGACCTCCTGCAAGTGGGATCACCCAGGCACCGCCCTTCCGTGTCTGCCAAGTTTCGCTCAGCACAGCTTCCTCAGGGTCTCCCAGGTTGCAGCGTGTGTCACAGCTGCCTTCTCACTGTCTGTTCGCCGTGCTTCCTTTGTCCATCCATCCGTGGAGTGTATGGGCCGCGCCCACCTTTGGCCATCATGAGTAGCGCTGTTAAGAATGTAGGTGTGCGGACATCTGGGCAGGGCCCGCCTTCCCTGCTGCAGGGTGTGGAACCGGCGGAGACATAGCTCCAGCAGATGGCAGTTCTCTGTGGGACTTGCCCAGGCCCCTTCCTGTGCTTTTCCACGGCAGCTGTACTGCGTCGTGTTCCCGTGAGCAGCGCTGGGGGGGCGGGGGGGGGCAAGCTCTTGCCAGCTTCCGTTCTTTCTCTCTTCCCTCTCCCTCCGTCTTCTTCCTGCCCCTCCTTCCTCTGCCACCTTAATGCATCCGCGATGCTTTCAGCTTCAGGGAAGGGGTGTCTGCCAGGAGCGAAGAGCCCTGGGCCCCAGAGTTCATGTGGGTGACACCAGTCATTCCATCTGAATTAGGAAGCCTGGTGGCCTAGCATGTCCCTGAGGTCCTTGTGTTCTTCCCATTGTCCCATCTGGATTGCCCCCACCCAGTCAGGTGCCAGCCCCATCTGGTCAGAGGAGGGGCAGTGAGTCCAGGTGGGTAGGCACCGAGCTCCTACTGGGGCGACGCTGTGAAAAGTGGGAATTCTGGCAGTGTTGGTGCATGGGAAGGAAGCAGGAGGATGGAGATTGGATCACTGGTTGGAGAGAATTTATGAATTTTCCTGAAAGTAGGAGGTTTTATTTTTAACAGAGTCCCCTTTTCTCCATGGTTGAGGGGCTTCAGAAATCCCTTTCTGTATGTAGTTGTGAGATGTCTGATTTCTTTGGAGCTCTGTGTCCAGGCTGAGTGACTTCCTTCTGGGGTGTTGGGGCAAGGCTGAGTCTGACTGAGTCCACACGTCTCAGTCTGCTCTGGGTTATAATTGGATGTTGCCAGTGTCCACCCCCTCTTCCTCGCTCTCCTTGAGTGGTGGTGGGTGGTGGCCATTTGCAGTGAGTGGTTTTATTGGTCCTGGGGGACAGACTTTGTGTTTGCCTTAGTGTGGATGGTAGGATGGTAGGATGCCCTTAGTACCCCTCCTCTGGTGGCATTCTTGCTGGCTAGCCTCATGCTACACCCACGTAAGACATTATCTGTCCAAGGCCACACCCACCGGGAGGCCCAGGAGCCCCTGGAATCCCATAAATCTGACATTTTTCTATTTGTGTGTTTTTTTTTCATGTTTCTTTTTAATTTTTAAAACTAAGCAGCAAGAAGCAAAGCCATTGTTCCTGCAGTTAGGGAGTCACAGAATAGGGTGGCTTTGCGCCCAGAGACTTGGAGGTTGTGCTTCCTGGGGACACCCCACCCCCCAGTGGTGATCTTAGCCTGTGTACCTTTCATTCATCTTTGGCTTTGGACTTGATTAGGGGACCCAGGGCTCAGCCCAGGGAGGTTTCTTTGAATCTCAGGGAATCTGTGGTCGCTGGCAAGGCAGCTGGGAAATTCAGGTGTTTGAGGTTTTAATTAAATTCCGAAGTGGAAGCTGGGGATGTGGTTAACCAGCATGGAGCTGGTCCTGGTTACTCCCTCCACCTGACCACGGGGCTGGTGGCCTTGGCTGTGGCTTTCCTTTCCACTTGCCATGTCCTCTCTATTCTGCCCCTCCCCTGTTCCCACTCTTGTGATGGAACCAACTCATTTTCCCTTTGCGAGCCCTTCCCCCAGCGCTTGTCTCCGGAGAAGACGTCCCTGTGGCCACTTTGGGGCTCCCCAGTCAGACTGGCCACTTGGTGACATCACTAGTCATGAGGTCACGACCCAGCCCGTGCTCTTCTGTGTAAGGGTGGTGCTGTCATCTCTCCAGCTGGGGCCTGGGGCAGTCGGCAGGGTTCTGAAAGAAAGTGTGTTTAGGCAGCTGGCTTCCTGTGGCAGGTCCCAGAGAAACCCGACTGTGCTTTTGGGGATGTGTGATTTTTTTTTTCTTTTTAATTTTCGCCTTAAGCCTTTTCACCCTGTCCTGTTTGAATACAGCATCATTAGGTTTACGTCCCTGGAGTTGGGGCACACAAGGAGACAGGGTTGTATTAGCTGACTTCCCGCCCTCCTACCTCTGTGGATGGTTTGCAGATAGCGTTTCTGCCTGCTTGGCCACAGGCCCCGCCCACCACAGGCCGCGCCCACCACAGGCCACGCCCACCCTGGTAGCCTGGGGATGGGGCACAGTGATTGGCGTGCCATGGCCACATGGTTCACACCTTGGTCAGTGGTTGGAGGGCTTCTTTCCCCAGGCCCTCGGGGATTCTGACAATGTTAATGAGGTTCTGTGGGAAAAGGGAGACAGATGCAAAAAGTACTGCTGTTCATTTCCTGTAAATGAACTGAACGAACCAGTAATACGCCAGAATCTGTGCTGCGGGTGGGGCAGGGGATCAGTTGTGTTTACTTTTGCCTGTCTGGTACCGGTAGAGAACCAAGAGTGCGCCAGAGCTCAGTGAAAAGCTGAGGGACAGGCACGCCTGCGCCTCCACAGCTCCTCCCTGACTCTCCACCCTCGAGAGCCTGTCCTGGCGCCAGGGTGCTGGTCTTGCTCCATCAGGGAGCTGGCAGTTTGGCCTTGAGTTCTTAAGTCCAGCCTTGTAGCTGATTGCCCGTGACTGAATTATTGTTTACCTGAACAAAAGCGCTGTCTCTGGAATTGCAACTTGATCCTTGAAGCAGCCCCTTTTTCTTACCTGGGGTTTCTTCAAGGAAAGGCAAATCCTCCTGTCCTCTTGGACACCCGTGGACTAGTGCAGTTGCTCCTCTGCTGGTGTGAGGAGGCATATTTGTATCCTTTCCTGGCACCCAGAAAGCACCCTGACAGGTGCGCAGGGTCCCGAGTTTGTGCCGTCTTCTCACTGGACTCCTTTGCTGCACAGCCCAGGAAGGCCAGATGCAGGCCTGGCCGGGAGGGAGCGGCCACACAAATGGATTTCTTTAGATGGGTCTTTTGTGTCCGCATGTTGGCGTGCCAACCAGGAAGGGGATCTGCATGGCTCCATGGGACAGAGATGGCTTTGATCCACCAGGCCGTGGTGCTGAAGGTGGGGGGCCAGTGTTGCTGACTTTCCTGCTCGCTACACAGATAGGTTTTGTTTGGGGAGCAGTGACTCATGCTCATGGGCTGGGTGAGCGCTTAAGGGAGGCCATGCCGCCCTGTCAGGTGCCTGCAGCTGTCTTCTTTTGACATGGTTTGGGGGCGGGGAAACAGTCTCATCGAAAGAGTGATAGATTATTTCTGTCTGAGCTTGAGTAGGAGTGAAGAGGGAGGAAAGAGAGGGATCATCCTGTACTAAGGGGGTGTGTGTCCTGGGAAGATCGCTGGCCACTATGGCTGGTGTGGCCCCATCTTCCACACAAGGAAGCTGTGCCTCCCAGAGCTTGTGGTCCGTGTCCAGAGCCACCCTGCCGGTCAGCGGCAAAGCCGGCATTTGGTCCGCTTGCACATTGGCCCAGAACTGTGTCTGTGGAGCAGCTAGTTGTCAGCTTGGGTCCCCATGTCTTTGGTGGGAAAGTGCTAGAAGTCAGAGATCAGGTGGATTTTATCCTTTTTCTGTAATTTCCATGTGTCCTTGGCCTCCTCCTCCCAGCGAGCCACTGGCGGCTCTAACCCAGCACCTCCACTCTGTGGAGGGTCGCCTGGTCCACTTTCTTTTGGGGTGGAGCTAGACGCAAACTTTTCTGTGCCCTGCAGATGGGATGATGTGGCCAGTGTTAATTGGAAAATGAACAGAAGCCTGCACTGCCGGGTCTCCCTGTGAGAAGCCCCCGGGCAGCTCCCCCTTGCCTCCCTCTTCTGTTTGCTCCCTCCCAATCCTCCGTGTGGGTAAGAAGCCTGATATGGACAGCTGCCAGCAATGGCGTATCTCCTTTTACCTGGCAGGTGGCAGAGGCAGGACCCAGGCACGGGTGCGGGGCTGAACCTGCCCATGTCCCCTCCTGACCCCGTGCTACCCCTGGTCACTCCGGAGAGTCACATGCCTGAGACGTGCGTCAGCACCCTATGTCCCTTCTCAAAAACACCACAGCCCAGGCTCAGTTCAGTCCCATCATATCCATCATATCTGTGACCATTGGCATCAGTGTCTTTATTTTTGGAATTGAGACAAGGTCTCACTCTGTAGTCCTGGCTGATTCTGAACTCATGGCCGTCCTCCTGCCTCAGCCTCCCTAGTGCTGGGACTAGAGGTGTGCACCACCATTTACAGCTTATGTGGTGTGCTGGGGAGTCGAACCGGGGTCTTGCACTTGCTAGGGGAGCACTTTCACCAGCGGGAGCTGTGCCCCCGCGCTGCACCAGGGTTTAGAAGGATGCTGTGGGAGGAGGGAGGGGTGTACGGCATCTGTAATAATGAAAGCTCCTGAGATTTGGCCCACAGTCCTCGGTGGGACCGGAAAGAAGACTGAAACGTTACTGGGGCAGCCGATGGGAAGGGCTGACTCAGTTGGCCAGGCGGTGCTGGGGCTTCTAACCCAACCTGCTGCTGGGCCCACTCTTCTGAAGTTGTGCCTGGGTTGGGGAGAGCTGCCCTATGCTGGGCCAGGGCCGCCTTCGGATGCAGTGGGGCCACAGGAGACATCTTTGTCCCCTGTGATCTGCGCTCCCATCAGCCCCCCCCCCCCCCGGGCCACACCCTCTGTCCCAAGAACCTTCACACAGATGTGACTGGAAGGGCGGAGCGCGGGGACCAGGGTGGCCTTGAACTTGGGTTGGGGAACAGAGCGGGTGCGTCTCCTTCATGGGACTGGGGAGACTGACTCTTGCATTCCTCCTTCGACACAGCCTCCTCATTTTGGCTTCAAGCCTGTGCAGTTCTAGCAGACTGGCCCACGGCTGAATTGGGTTCTGGACTTGATTGTGTCTCTGCTCTGAGGTGCTGGGTGGATCTGGGGAAGAGAGCTTCTGTTTTCTAGCCAGGAGGTCCAGTTCTCTCCTGCTTTTTTTTTTTTTTTTTTGTTTTTTTCCCTTGCAACGGTGGCTGTGGTTTCCATTGGCTTAAGTGGGACAACGTGTGGAGAGACAGCATGTACCATCTCAAGTGTGTGAGGGAGATTTGGTGACCAGCCAGCCCGGGACTCTGGCTTGATGGGCAGGTGGGTGGGGGGGGGTGTGGGGCAAGCAGACGAGGCAGAGCTCTGGGGATCTCCCATCTGGGGTGTGGAATGGGCTCGTCTCAGCCGGCTTTTCCCTGTGTCCTCTGTCCTTCTTGGGCTACATCTTCCTCCACTCCTTCCTCCTCACTGCATGACTAGTGCTACTCAGCCTTGGACAAGATCTACAACCCAAGTCTTGCTCTATGAGTGAGTGCCCAGTTATATTTGAATAAACTTGCCAGTGGGTTGGCTGGGCTGCCAACTCTGTTTTTGGTACTGAGACTGACCCCAGGGCCTTTGTGCTGAGCCACGTCTCCAATCCTTTTTGTTTGGTTTTTCATTTTTCAACCAGGTCTTACAAAATTGCTCAAGCAGATCTCAAACTTACTGTCTTCCTGCCTCAGCCTCCCAGAGTGCTGTGATGATAGGGCTGTACCTCCGTACCTGGCTGCTAACTCTATTTTTGCAAAGTTTTTTTTTTTTTTTTTTCATCTAGTATTTCTTTTCCTTGGACTTCGATGGCACCTCTTGCCTTACGGGTTTCACAAGCGTGGGTCTCTGTCTTCACAGAGTTGTGTGTCCTCTGACTTCATAGCACGTGGCCTGATGCCGCTGTAGCGAAGCCTTGATGTACACAAGGGGACTTGGAAGGTGGCTGTCCACCTGCTCTGCCTGTGGCTGGAGGGGGCTGTGGTTGCAGAGGGAGCCGGCACCGCCGGGCTCTGCCTCGGAGCGCACACTGTATTACCGAAGCAGCTACATACATGTTGGTGCTGTCTGGGCTGCTGCTGCTCTTTGTTTGGGTGTCGTTGAGGACTGCGTCCTTCTGTCCCCCACGCCTGGATTTCTATCTCTGAGGCCTTCTTGCCTTGTGGCTCTGGGCACATCCTACTGTAGCGCAGGGCCTCAGTTTCCCCTCTGAGTACCTTGTTAGTTCTAGCATAGAAGGGGTCTTCTTGTTCCCTCCCCTGTTCCCTGCAGATGACTAGGACTAAGGCAGGGAAGGAGAGGCCTGGATGGTCTCGGTGGACAGGTGTGCGCCAAGCCCTTCAGTGCCATCCTCCACTTCCCAGAGAGCTTCTCAACCCAACGTGAACAAATAAAAATATAAGGCAGCCGAGCCTCGTGGGTTGGCCTGTCATCTCAGCGCTCTAGGAGGCTGAGGCAGGAGGATCACAAACTCAAGCCCAGCCTGGGCAGCGGACTCTGCCTCAAAGTCAAAAATAGAAGCAGGACTGAGGATGTAGCTCAGGATTAAGGCCTGGGACTCCGTCCCCAGTCCAACAACAAATAAAACAAAATAGGTAAAGTAACAACAACGATGATTGCAGAACAGCTGTGCCAGGCAGTCTTTATCATAAGACGCTGCTGCCCATGGTAGCTGGAGGCTTAGTGACCTTGCCCAGCCTAAGCGACCTCGCCCCTTTCCCCAGAGTCTAAGCGTGTTGTTTATTTAAGAGCACTCTCAGAGGGACTCCTTTAGGGAAGGCGGGGCCTTTTTTTGCCAGCTGGTGCTGGTAGGTTCACATCTCCATCTGGGGAGCAGCCAGGCACTGCGGGGCCCCTGCTGGTGGCAGAGCTGCAGTATGTGGTCAGAGCTGGGCTTTGTGGGGCTGCCCTTGGGCTCTCCAGGCACAGAGATGCCTTGTTACAGCCCAGATTGTCCGGGGAGTGAGACACTGGGCCCCCCTCCTTACCCGCCTCCAGCCTCCCTCCCCTCCCCTTAGGAAAAAAAAATTCTTTCCCGCTTTTAGCATCCATGTCCTTAAGAATTCCCCCCTTTGTAGCCAGGGACAGAGACCCTTCTGTGAGTGCCCCGGAGGCCTGTCCTGGGGACACCCCGCCCCCCCACCCCCATTAAAAGACCATCGGAACAAACTCCCCATTCTGCTCTGGAGAGGGTCCCTCTGTCCCAGGCCAAGGGACTCTTAAGGGAGCGTTTATCCTGGGACACTCGGTTTACAAAGACGACTGCAGTGTCAGATAAACTCCCTCAGCCCACGGTGGGGAGGGGGACAGAGGAAGGACAAAACTCCCATTATGCTCGGCCCTGCGGCAGGGGCCAGTGGGGACTTTATGCTGCAGAGCGGGGGTCTGAGCAAACAGATTGGGGGGGGGGGGACTGTGCTGGCCTCCATGCGGGAACGATCCTGGGTCATTATCCTGTTATGGGCGTGAGGAGGTGGACGCTGCCAGCGGTGAGTGAGTGAACCCAGTCCCTCCTCCCACAGCTCTGGGCAGCTCAGAACCCTTGGGCAAGCTGGTCTTGCTTTGCCAGGGAGAATTCCCGAGGTGGCTTGTTTTTCTGTTACTGATGTGGGTGGGGCAGGTTCCCCTAATCAGACACCAGGCTGGGTGTGTTGTAGACTTGTGATCTGAGGGACATTGGGCATCACAGAGTCAAGGGATAAATGTGGCTGTGTGTGCATCTCGAGGTGGATGGGCATGTGTAGCCCTAACCATCTGGACTAGTCTTTTTTTTTGGGGGGGGTCAGGGAAAGGGAGGTACTGGGGAATTGAACCTAGAACCTTACCACATGCTAGGCAAGCACTCTACCATTGGGTCACATCCTCAGCCCACCTGGATTAGTATTGGCCACATGTGCTTAGTGGTGAAACTTTTGTTGTGTAAACTAGAATGTTCCGCGATGGGCCACTTGGGAGAAAAGCACATCGGACAGATGTTTGCTGAGCACCTACGAAATGCTGAGCGTTGTGTCAGAAGCTCACGTGGTTGTGTGATTTCTCACGAGGTGATGCCACCCTGCAGACCTGCAGTGCCAGGCTCAGAGAGGGAATGTGACCCAGCGATGCTTGAGGTTCCAGCCCCGTGGGATCTGGTTCCAAGGTCTCATCTGCTGCCTAGCAAGCGGCCCAGGATGTCTGTTAGGGGTAATGAGATTCAGGGCACTGCCAGGCCCCTGCCTCTTCAGGCAGCTGGTTGGGGTTTGGTTCTGTCTCCAGCCTCTGTGCCTGTCCCCAGCCTCTGCACTTGGTGTTGACTGACACGGCCACTCAGGTGCAGCAGCGGGCACCTGGCTCCTTCGGCAAGCAGGCTGGAGCCAACCTGCGTCAAGCAGGATCCTCCCCTGTCAGGGTCCCAGGGAAAGGATTCTTGCCGTGTTGTGCCCTGGCCTTGATCTGCCAGTCTGTTCTTCCTACTGCTTCCTCAGGATGAGGAGATGGGTGAGAGGGGCTCTGCCTGGCAGGCTTTGTGGCTGACTTCAGTTTTTTCTTCCTCAAATGATTTATTTTATTGATATGTATTTGCAATACATAATAACTGCATTCGGCATGAGGAATTGGTGTACATACGTATCGCGTGGTGGCTGTTTTTGCGTCCCTCTTCCCATCCTCCCACCCTGCCCCACCTCTTTTCCCTCTCGACACAATCTATATCTTTGTTTCCTTTCATCACTCTTTAATTTGACTCTTTTAATTATGCATACTTTGGAGAAACCGTGACACTTAGCCTTCTGTGTCTGATTCATTCACCAAGGTGCATCCATTCTCTTACAGGTGCATCAGGGTTATCATTCTTTATGGCAGAGTAGTACTCCATCATGGGTACATGCCACATCTTCTTTATTCATTCCTCTGAAGGACCTGTCAGCTCCTTCCGAGATTTACCTGGTAAAGTTGGGCCTATAAGCATGGGTAGGCATGTGCCACTGTAGTAGGATGCCTTTTAACTCACTTGGAAAGATACCCAGAAGAGGCGCAGCTGGGTCAAGCGGATTTCTATTTTTAGGTTTTTTCTGCTTTCCTAATGGTTCTACCAGATTACAGTACTCCTAGCAATGTTCCCTTTTCCCCACAATCTCCCCTGTGTCTGTTTTGACACCTGCCGTTCTTCCTGGGGTGAGATGCGGCCCCCGCGGTGGTGTTTGCGTTGGCATTTCTCTAGGACATTTGCTTCTTGTATTTGTTGGCCATTTGTACCACTTCTGCAAATTATCTGTTCATGTTGATTGTGTGCTGCTGAGTTCTGAGTCCTTGTTCACCGGCTCGGGGCCACCTCTTGTCTGCCTGAGCCCCCCAGATCCCACCGTGACGCTGAGGTCCTTCCACTAGTGCTGTCTGGAGTGTGGACCAGGATCCCATCAGGGCCAGGGTCGTCCTGAAGGACCAGAGGGCAGTGGAGGAGAGGTGTGGGCGAGAAAGTTTTGTCCTGCGGCGGTAGAGGCACCGGACTCTTGCACAGCCAGCAGGAGGTGGGCCTGGTCTCGGGGTGCAGGCCACTGTTGAGCCCTGCCTCCCTCTGGTGCAGAAGAAGAGGTGTGAGGGAGGATGGTGCGGGATCGAGGATGTAGCTGCAGGGGCCTGTGCAGTGCCCTCCAGTCCGGGGGACTGATCACCCTCCACCAAGAGAGCCTGGAGGAAGCTGGGAGTGCAGGGGGCGGAGCCACGATTCCTGTCCTGGGGCAAGGGCTACCTTGTGGAGGTATTGAAGGGGGCGTGAGTGCCATGAACTGGCAGAAGGGCCACAGGGGCCCATCTAGGTGTGGGGTGGGCCTGCGTCCCCCGGGGTCAACCCGGCACTTCTTCCAGGTGTGCGAGGGGGCCGAGTTCTCACCCCTTTCCTCTCAGCCAGGGGGGCATTTAGAGATTTTAATGTTGGGGTACAGATTTTCTCTTCTTTCTTTTCTCTCTCTTTCCCTCCCTCCCTCACTCCCTCCCTGTCTCTCTCCCTCCCTCCCTCCCTCCCTTCCTTCCTTCCTTCCTTCCTTCCTTCCTTCCTTCTTTCCTGTACTGGGGATTGAACACAGGGCCTTCTCTTTGAGCTGCATCCCCAGGCTTCTTAAAAATTGTTCATTTATTTGACACAAGTTCTTGCTGAAATTGCCCAGGCTGGATTTGAACGTGCAGTCTCCTGCCAGGAGCTGGGATTACAGGCCTGTGCCACGGGGTCAAAATACTGGGAGTGGGTTCTGGGAGGTCCTGTCCAGTCCTGAGTTTTCCCAAGCCTGGTCTCCCAGGGGTGTATGAGAGATGCCCGGGCCCACTCATCTGCTCAGGTTCCTCTGCTCTGGCTTAGGAGTCCCCTGTGGTCGTGGGACTCTTGTGGGGCTGGCGGTAGGGGCCTGTGTAGCCTTAGAGAAGGCAGGCAGGGCGGGCTGGAGCCTCAAGTCCCCACTCCTGGGGAGCTGACTTCCGGTGGGTGCTTGGGGGGTGGGCGGGGCTGCAGTCGGGGGCGGGGCTGCAGGTGGGTGCGGGCTTGGAGCCCTGGGCTGCCGCCCCCTGTGGCTGCTGTCTCCCCAAGGCCAGGACAGCCACCACCGTGGGAAGCCTGTGTGTGGCAGGACGCGCGTGCCTCTCGGTGGGGCTCGGTGCTGCCTCACGTGGGCGCGCCCGTGTTGCGCAGCCGGGAGTGCGGGGACAGTCCCCTCCCCCTGAGCAGGGCTGGCGGCTTCTTTCCTCCTCGGCTTTTCATCCCGTCAACGGGCGCCGCCGTGAGCACCCTCTCTTTGGAGCCGGAGGCGGGGCTGGGTCCGATCCACGGAGGGCGGCGCGGCGGGCGTCTCGGCGCGGCGGTCCCCGCGCCCCCGCTCCCCTCCGGTTCTCTCCTAGGCGGGACGGTTAGCCCCGGAGGTCGCAGCCAGGGAGTCGCGGCAGGAGGTGGGGGAGCGGTGTCATTTATTAGGTCTCTGGAAACAATAGGGGGTTTGTCTCCCGGGAACGGGGGTGCGTGGGGAGGCGAGCCAAGATGGGCCCGGGCAGACGGAAAACAAGCCCAGGTCTGACGAAAGTGCGGTGACCCCGAGGAGCGGCGAGAAAAGCACCTTTGTTCCCCTAGGTCAGGGCCGGGCCGGCGGGCAGGAGGACGCGGGCGCCAGGAACGGCCGCTTCTGCTGGGAGCCTGGGCGCCCAAGGGCTCCAGATGACCCGGTGCTGGTCTGATGGAAGTTTCCCGCTGGCCCGTCCCGAGGCCGTGCGTTCTGGCAGGTTTAGGGAGACCTCTTCCTGCCCCTTTCTTCCTTCCTTCCTTCCTTCCTTCCTTCCTTCCTTCCTTCCTTCCTTCCTTCCTTCCGGGGATGGAACTCCACCATGCCTGGCTTATGTGGTGCTGGGGACCAAGCTCAAGGCTTTGCACTGGCCAGACAAGCGCTGGAAACACTGATCTCTGCGCCCAGCCCGCTATTTTTGCTTTTAAACAGCCTTATTGAGGTATAATTTACATGCGGTGAAAGCTCTCTGTAGTGGGCCCTCATCTCTGAGTTGTTCTGCCTTCTCTATAAGGCACTGAGACCTTTCCATTAAGCAGAAAGCTGCCTTGTGCCCCACCCGGCTCTACCAGAGCCCCCATGGGTGTCCAGACCGGCAAGTTCCTGGCAGTGCCTGGTTCCTGGGTGTTGGGGGGACCTCTGGAGGGACACTACCTGTGGGGCTTCCCACCAGAGTTAAGGATGCCTCCTTCCAACCCTGTGGCTTAATTAAGTCAGAATGGTGGATGGAGAAGGTCTGGTTGTAGGTTGCGAACGTGAGTGGAAGGTGGGACCCTGTGCAGCCCTCCCTCTGCCCGAAGGGCTCCCCCATGGCATTGTTCCTGCTCCTTCAGAGGGTCCCAGAACCTGTGGCACGTTCCCTCCCGTCCCTTAGCATTCCATGCTGTGGCTCGTCCCTCTCTTCCCTCTCTCTCTCTCTCTCCCTTCCTCCCTCTGTCTCCCTCTCCCCCTTGATAGGGTCCTGCCCAATCTCCCAGGCTGGGCTTGAACTTGCAGTCCCCCGTCTCAGCCTCCCAGAGTGCTGGGATTACACACATGTACCACAAGACTTCATCAAAGACAAGACGAACTCCCTCTCTCTGTCTCTCTCTCTAAGCAGTCTTAAGATGCATGAACTGTGGGGACATTAAGCTAGGAGGGAGAAGGCGGCACAGAGACCACTGCGGCCGGGTCTGTACCAGAGGAGGCATGTCCAGAGAGGTGGAAGGTAGCCGCATGGCGGCTGGGGCCGCAGGTGGCAAGTGCTGGGTGGGCCCTTATTTTTAGGGATATGACCCTGTTTCACAGCTAGACATGGTTGGTGGTTCACAGCATCATGAGGACACTTGTGCCACTGCATTAGATACTTTTTTCTGGAGACAGGGTCTCGCTCTGTAGTACAGGCTGGTCCTGAACTCCTGTGTAGCCCAGGCTGGCCTTGAACTCATGGCAATCGTCCTGCCTCAGCCTCCTGAATGCTAGGATCACAGGCGTGTGCCCCCACACTCAGTTCTTTTTTGTGTGGTACTGGGGAATCAAACCCACGGCCTTGCACATGCTAGGCACGCAGTCTAACCACTGAGCTACGCTCCTCGCCCCATAGAAGTGGAAACAATTTTAGAGGGTCTCCCGAGTGCAGGACGCTCCTAGGCCCGGTGTTGCCTGCAGCCCTGGCGTGGTGGGGGCAGGGGCAGCTGCGGGGCTGGAGGGGAAAGTTCCCCCACTCAGAGGCTCATCCCCAGGCGGGGTGGCTGAGCCCAGTCTGCCTCCACTCTCGGAGGTACCAGCCCGACCCCTCTTCCTGGTCACTCGGGTTTTTGGCCTGTGGGGCCCCTGCGCACCTTTGTTTTTCTGAGCCATTTCCTACTGAAAACAAAACAAAACAAAACAAAAATGGGTAGTTGGTTTCTACAACTGCATCCTAAACATGAATATAATAGGACATGTTGGCGCATTAAAACTGCATGTTCTTTTACTCTTTCTGATTTTAAATGAAATTAGGGTATTTTCATGGGCTTGGACTGGGTCCCACGGGTTCTGCTAGCTGGTCCCTCACTCGTGGGCTCCGTTGTCCTGCAGGGTGGGGTCTACTGTGGCCTTAGCCTCCCCCACAGCTGAGCCCTTGCTGTGTGTCCCCTAGGAGTGGCCCCTGCTTCCCTCCTGGGCCCCTGCCTGGCACAGACCAGATGAGGGTCGTGGTGGGCGGCGCCTTCCCCTCGGCCCCCAGTGCAGGCCTGGCCCGTGCAGGTGTTGGGGCAGGTGGGTCGTGGGGGTCCGGGCTGTCCCGGAGAGGGTTCTGCTCTGCACCCACCACTGGCACATGGTGCCTTTCAGCACATCTGTGCTTCCCGTGGACATAGGCAAATGTGCTCTCCAGTGAACCAGAGTTCTGTGAGATCCTGTTTGTCAGAAAACACCAACTAGAGCAACAGAGAGAGAGAGAGAGAAAGCAAGGGGCAAGAGAGTGTTGTCAGTGTGCCCGGCGCCAGAGTGGGGTAGTTAGGGACAGCTGTCGGCCACCCTCTGTTGTGTCCTCCTTGCAGGACCATTTGGGCTCCGGGGTCTGATATTGTGGGGAAAGGTTGGGGGGGGGGATGGGAAGGCACCAGAAGGGCCGTGGGTGATAACCTGAACTCCAGGATGGGCCCCCATTTTCTCCTTGTCCTCTGTGGACACAGAGCCCTTGCAGGATTGTGACACAGTGACTCATGTCTGCCTGTGTGTCCCCAGTTGGTCTACAGAGGGACAGTGCTGGGTGGCCCCCACGGGCTGCCAGCCAACGCCAGGAGTAGAGGACTGGCCCTGTGGCCAGACTCAGGTGCAGGAAGGGATGGGCTGAGCTCCGTGGCGCTCTGGAGTCAGGGCACAGATGCAGTTACATGTGTGTGTGTGTGTGTGTGACCCCCACACACATGCACACCGAGGTATGCACACGTGCAATTGCAGACACGTGCACCACCTTGCCCTGTGTTTTGGTACTGAGGATTCAACCCCAGGCCTTTGCAGCTCTGAGCTACATCTGCATCTGATTTTTTAGTTTTGATTTTGAGACAAGATCCTGCTATGTCATTAAATTGCCCAGGCTGGGCTCAAACTCTTAAGTCCTCCTGCCTCAGCCTCCCAGAGTGCTGGGATGCCAGGCCTGCACCCTGGACTGGGCTTCCCTGCCCTTTTCTAGAGCGTCCAGCCACAGGTGTCAGTGATTCCTCTGCCACAGCAATCGTGGGGGCGTTAGAAGAGCCGGCAAGGCAGGAGGCAGCTGTGGACCTGGGAGAGGGGGCTTTCCCCACGTGACTGAATTTCTGGGACCCACCCTAAGCCTGATCCGCAGCCTTGGCTCCAGCTTCAGGGAGCTCTGGGTTATCGTGGGTGCGACTCCTGAGTCCAGGTTGTTGTTTGCCTTTTGGGAGGCGCTTTGCTGTAACGGAAGCCACCGTGGACCCAGCTGACCCTCCCTCGCTTGGCCACTCACTGGCCCTGACACCTGGCCAAGGAAGCCCCCTTGCTCCGTCGGGACTCGCTTTTCCCATCTGCAAAAGGGGTACTGGAACCAGCATTACTGCGTGCTGGGAATGTCACATGAAGGGGTGTGTGTGTGTGTGTGTGTGTGTGTGTGTGTGTGTGCGCGTGTGTGTGCGCGCGCGCGCGGGGTGTGAAGGAACTGATTTATAAGTGGTGAGCTGTGAGCATCCCACGTTCAGCGGCGTTGTCTCTTGCCCTCACAGGGCTTGGCATGCCTGGAACTCGCACCACCCACCGGTGGGATGGTTATGGAGCTTGGCTGGGGCTTCTCTCTCTCTCTCTCTCTCTCTCTCTCTCTCTCTCTCTGAGCCTGGAGCTTCTTCCTGCTTAGCACTCAGATCCCTGGGCTGCCCTGCCCTCTAGTGTCCACCTTGTATCACTGCAGGTGCGTCTACAGATTCCCCGAAGCTGGGCGGAAAAATAAAAAATCTGGGTCAGCCTTTTTTCACCCCGTTGGAACAGCGCTTCAAAAAAGTCACGTATCGGTGGCAAACTGGTAAACACTTATGACTAGTCAGAGAGATGTAAGGCAATTTAAAAATGCTGTTTTTTAATGGGTAAAGGGAATGAAGGTCCCCAAAATAAGGCTGGGTACAATATCCTGCTACGATCCTTGTGTCGCGGACAGGGGTGGGATGGGTTTGGTTGAGAGGAGACTAGAGCTTTCGACGTCTTTCCTTTCCGTTAGATTACACCCATGTACCAATATTGGTACAGGTGAGTCTTGGGCATCCCGCATTTCCCCCCAAATGGTCAGAGTATCTTTGCACAGGAAATGCTGAACGTTGGCCCCTCCTACCGCCAGCGCAGACAACCTGGACCAGAGAGAATTCGTAACTAGTAGTGGTGGGGTCTGTCGCCACCTAGTGGTCCTTCTGTGTATCAGCTCTTAGCCATCATTTAAGCTGTCTGGGACTATGGAAACTCAGTGGCCCAGGATCCCTCCACACCGGAATCCCATGGAAGAGGTGGTCACCTCCTGAAGGCTCCGGAGGGGTGCAGCGGGGCACAGAGGGAAAGGACAAGGGCAGTTGGGGCCACACTGGGTCCCACGCGTAGGCGAATGCCTGGTGCCAGTGTCAGCTGCCCTGGTGGCCATTTCTCCACTTGGTGGGAGGCTGGTGGTGATGGTGGTGCCGTGATTAGGGACCATGCAGTGCCCACGCTTGAGAGTTGCTGTTCCCAGAGACTGGGCTTGCCATTGGCCTGCCTCAGCCTGCCAGAGTGCAGAGTCCTGGGATCACAGGTGTGGGCTCCATGCCATACACATTCTCGGTCTTTCTGAGTCTGATCCAGGATCCCATACCACATTTGCACTTATCTGCGCTGGGAAGTTCTTCTTTGAATTTTCCTGGTTTTTGATGACTTTGACAGTTGTGGAGAGTGCTACTCATGTTTTCGTTTGTTTGTTTTTGTTTCTTGAGACAGAGTCTGTGGGCCAGGCTGGTCTTGAGCTCACTGTGTAGCCCAGGCCAGCCTTGAAGACACCGAAAAGCTCCTGCCTGGCATATGCCGTGCTGGGGAACTGAACCCAGAGCCTCATGTTTATTAGGCAAGCACTTTTAACTGCTGAGTTGTGCCCCCAGGGCCCCCTTTTTGAGATACTGGGGATTGAGCCCAGGGCTTTCACACCATTTAAACTTTTTTTTTTTTTTTGGCTTTAGTCTGACACAGAGTCCCACTAGAGTGTCCAGGCTGAGCCCAAACTTGTGATCCTCCTGACTCAGCCTCCAGAGTGCTGGGATTACAGGCCTGCACCCCCAGGCCCAACTTACTACTCATGTGTCTTTGAAGAATGTCTTTCAAAGTTCACATTTGGGATTTGGAGCAGAGTAGCCGAGGGGATGGGTTCTCATTGTGTGGTCCACGACTTACCTTGGTGGCCTTGAACTTGACTGCCTGGAGAGCATGGTGGCTGCTTTTCCTTTTTTCCTTCTACTATTTTTCTCTTTCCAAAATCCGTTCATTGAAGAGAGTCACCAGGTGGCTCAGGAGGAGGGGAAGGAGCTTCATGTCCGAAAGGGCACAATCCACGTGCCTGCTGTGGGGCGTTTCTCTGAGGAATTTTGTCCCTTCTCTCTCCCCTTTCTTTTTTACATTCATAAACAGGGCTCATGGATTCCTGCGGGCTTGACTCTGTAGTAATTTCTTTCCAGATCCTTCCTGTTTGGCTCTCTGAGTGCTGGATTCTGGGTCTTCGGTGGCACAGGCCAGTAATCCTTGCACTTTCAGAGGCTGAGGCAAGAGGATCACAAGTTCAAGCCCAGACTGGGCAACTTATCAACTTATCAAGGCCCTTACCCAAATCAAAAATTTAAAAAAAGGGCCTGGGGCATAGCTCCGTGTGAAGACCCTGGGTTCCATTCCCTGTATCATCAGAACCGCCCCCCCCCCCCCCAAGATGCTGCCCACTTCAGAGCCTTACAGGAGACAAACTCAGGGTGCCCATCCAGAATGGCCTTACCTTGCCTTTTCAGGGTATAGTATCCATTGCTTTAATATTTTTTTTGGGGGGGTCTCTGAAAATATTTTAATTTTAAATTCATTTAAAGTCCAAAGAACAGAATAGTAGCAAAGAATATGTAATAACATATCCCACCTCAGCTATTTTATATTGTCTTTATACCAGTGCAGTCACGAAATATGATTTAAAAAAATTAGTTTTTGTTGGACTTGGTGGCTCATGCTTGTAATCCCAGCTCTCTGGGAGGCTGAGGCAGGAGGGTTGTGCGTTTGAGCCGGGCCAGTGCAATTTAGCAACTTAATGAAACCCTGTCTCATAGAAAAAAAAAAAAATTAAAGGGCTGGGCATGTAGTTCAGGGTGAAGGCCTTGGGCTTAATCCCTAGTCTCGCAGCAACAGCACCGACAACACTGAAAAGAAAGGCCGAGCCCATTTTAAAATGAAGGAAGTGGCCCATCAGGCCAGAAGTGCCCTGCAAGCCGGGATGGGGATCTCGGGGTCCCGCACAGGCCGCAGGGCGGCTCCAGCCTCCTGAGAATGGGCGTGGGCACTCTCCACCATCCTGAGCAGCTGCAGCTCAGGGTCCTCAGGAGCAGCTGTGGCAGGTCCCTGTTTCGGCGGGGCCCTGGGACTCAGCTTATAAGCAACAGATGTCAATTTCTGGGGACCAGAAGCTGGGTCTGGGAGGTGCTGGCAGGGTGAATGTCTGGGCAGGGCCTGCTTCTGGTCCCTCAAGTTTCTCTCTGCTTCCTGTCTTGGCGGAAGGGGCCGCGGGAGCTCCCTGTCCCCCTTCTGAGGGCAGCCACTCCGTCCTGAGGGCCTCGCTGTGACGGCCTCTGACCTCCCAGTGGACGCACCTCGTGTTCTCATCATCACCTCGCAGGGCGGAGCTTCGACATGGGAATTTTAGGGGATGCGAACACAGTTGGTCGCAGTCCCCCAGGACAAGCCCACGCTGTTAGGACATCATAGAGAAGAAAAATATTATCCAGGAGTATGGTGCAGGCCTGTAAGCCCAGTACACTGGGAGGCTGAGGCAGGAGGATTGCAAATTTGAGTCCAGTCTGGTCACCTTAGCAAGTTCAGCTGAAGGCTCTATCTAAAAATAAAAATTTTTAAAGGATCAGTTAGGGATGTAGCTCAGTGTGAAGGTCCTGAGTTCAATTCATAGTACTGCAAAAAAAAAAAAAAAAAAAAAAAAAAAAATTAACCAGACTCTATACATTTTTACTGTGAGCCAAATAATAGAATATCTCATTTGTGTGTCTTGCAAAGTGGATAGCCCAGGTGGCTGGCATGCGGGAGGCGTGGGGAGGAGGAAGGCTGAGGACACCTCTTCCCTACCACGGTCAGCTGGGACCTGTCTTCCACTTTCCACTGCCCTGCGGGCCACGCACCGGCCCCCAGGGGGCAGAGAAAAGCTGGCGCTGTGTCCGCAGAGACCCAAGAGGGGCCGGAGTGCTTCCCTGAGCACTAAAACAGGGACCATCCTGTGCAGAGCCACCCCAAGGTCCAGGGCCCCAGAGCCGCAGAGGAAGCGGCTTCGTCTGGTGATCTGGTGCCTGACCGGAGGCTGGAGGGTGGTGTCGGGCGAGGCCACCCTAGGCTCTTGGGAGTGGTCACAGGACCTGCAGGAACTCAGCAGGGCTAAGTGGCTCCGTGAAGGTTAAAAGGTGAAATTAGAAAAGTGGAAGGGCCCTTGGCCCCGGGGGAAGATGTGTGAGTTTTCCAGAGGCTTGGTCCGGTGGGTGCCCAGGGCCGTGTCCATGCGTGTGCATGTGTGTGTGTGTGTGTGTGTGTGTGTGTGTGTGTGTGTGTGTGTGTGTGTGTGAGAGAGAGAGAGAGAAACGCACCCTGAATTTCAAAGATTTCCTACCAAAAGCAATATAGAATGGTGCGGGAAGACATTCTAAAAATGATTGCATGATGATATTGTGCTGTTAGCTTTCTTGGATTGGATAGGATAGTTTTTTTTCCCTATATTTTTGAGATAGGATCTTACTTTGCAGTCCAGGCTGGTCCCGAACTATCCATGTGTCTTCCTGCCTCAGCCTCCCCGGTGCTTGGATTACAGGTGTGCGCTACCACACCTGGCTTAAGTGGTGCTGGGGAGTGGAACCCAGGGTTCTGCGCTTGCTGGATAAGTGTATTATAGCTGTACTATTCCTCCAGCTCCAATAAAAAGATTCTTAAAATGACTTTCAAACTGGGCATGATAATGTCATCTGTAATCTGAGCACTCTGGGAAGCTGAGGCAGGAGGATCACAAGTTTGAGCCCAGCCTGGACAACTGGCAACTCTGTGAGATCTGTCTAAAAAAAAAAAAGGCTGCAGATATAGCTCAGTGAAAAGAACTGTGTTCAATCCCTCAGTGCTGCAAACAAATACCTTCTCCCCCTAAAATCCTTACCTTCTTATGTTGCTACTAGGCGCCGTACTGCCCCTCCCCTGCTGGGAAATCCTATCATCCCATGGGAATACTCAGAGGTGATGTAACTTCACTTACAAGGTAAAAGATAAGTAGGACTGGGGTTTGTTCCCAGGGTGCTTTCTAAGTCCTCCCTTTTGACCTGTGCTTTTCTGCTTTTCAAGATGCCTGTGTTAGCTTGGCCTAGTGGCTCCAGCCTGTAATTCCAGCACTCGGAGAGGCTGAGGCAGGGGGATCACAACTTCAAGCCCAGCCTAGCCTACTTAGCAAGACCCTGCCTCAAAATCAAAAATGCAAAATCAGGCTGGGGATGGAGTTCAGCGTGAAGGCTCTGGGCTCAATCCCCAGTCTCTCTCTCTCTCTCTGCCTTTCTCTCTCTTTCTCTCTATCTCATACACACATTCCACATGACCGTGTACTTCAAGTGCTCACTGCATAGCCCAGGTAACAGGATTCAAAGAGCACTGTAATTGAGGTGTGTACAGGTCCTGAACCATGAGAGGGCTTCCAAGAGGAGGTGACCTTTGTACTGGGCTTTGAAGGGGATTGAGGAGTCCCAGCGGTAGTGCCTCATGTGTGTGGGTTAAGAGGGGGAAAGGCGGTTGTCAGGGAGACGCAGCGGGTACAGGACCTGCCAATCTTGCTTTGTGGCAGGCTTAGAATTTTATACCAATGGGTAGGGAAACACATCATGGGGCTGTGAGCAGAGAAACCGCGATCTGAGGTGAGTTCGAGGAGCAGGGCCTCCCAGTGGAGAGGCGGGGTGGCACCACGCCCATAGCATAGGAGGGAGGTCTGAGGTCCAGGACCAGCCAGGAGCCCTGGGCCCCCATCAGAGGCAGGCGTGTGCCAAGGGTGGTCTTAGTGGGGTTGGTGGACTGGAGAGAGTTTTTTTCAGGCAGTAGAGGCTGGATTCAGGGTGAAACTTGGGATTCTCATTATTTTCTGTGGCCCCAGGGCCTTTGCATTGGGCTACACGCCCTTTTTGTTTTTGAGTTTGAGACAGTTTTACGAAGTTGGTGAGTTACTCAGGCTGAACTCACACTCGTGATCCTCCTGCCTCAGCCTCCCAGCGCTGGGCTCATAGGGCTGTGCCACGGGGTACAGCTGAAATCTGGTTTCTTGTCGCAGCTCTGAATAGTCAGTAGGCGCCTTTCGGAAACTGGCAAAAGTAAAAGAGAGGAACAAAGAAAGAAAAATTAAAAAAGGAGGCGTGAAGGCTGGAGGGTGTGGGCATGGCAGTTTTTGACATGGAGCCTCCCTTGGAGGGACCCGGGTGACCCGATTTTGCGGGTGATGGAAGTGATAACCACGCCTCCGGGACAGAGGGCACCATGGCTCCGGTCCATGCCGGGTGTCCTGCTGGGCACGCTGGCTGTGTGGCTGCACGTTATCCTGCCCACAGCCACCGATGTGCAGTCCTGATCAGAGAGAGGAAGCAGGGGGTCAGCGAGGGTGACTGTGCTGTCCTCACGGGCCCTGAGGTGACGCTGCCTTACCGATGTCTCTGCGGTCACTGCGTCTGCTGCCCACCTGGGCATTCAAGGAGCAGCAGGAGGAGGACCGGCCCCTGGGAGACTCCAGAATTGGTTCATAAGCTCCTCCTAACTTTTTGTTGTGGTATATTAATTGTTCTGTTGTGTGATTACTATTAATCTCTTACAGTTCTGGATGTATTACTTAAGTTATCTCAAAGTTGCATGAAGGCTTAGTCCAAAATCCAGTGAATATTTAAAAATCTGTTAACAGCGAAACACACATTGCCACAAATCTGTCTGAAAATGCCATCCCCTTATTCTGAGCGCACCTATCCCAGGCCACAAGGCAGCTCTGGGTGTCCTGTGTCCTGAGTGTCTTTAGTTGGCCTGTCCGGCTGCCTCGCTGTCCTGAATTGGCGTCAGTGTTTTCCTCTCGCGGTCATTTTGACTTTGGGGAGGAGCCAGAAGTCACAGGGTGCCAGATCTGGCTTGTCAGGAGGATGAGAACACACCGTCATGTTTTTATTTGACAAAAATTGCTGTAAACATTTTGACTCAATTCAGGATGTTGAGGCTGTCACAGAAAGACACCTGGGACAGAAGACCTCTGGATCTGTTTCAGATAGGGACTAGAACAATGAGCTATAGGCCCTTGAAGCCAAGGAGAGTTTTTTGCGTCCTTTGGTGTAAACACCCACTGTATTTTGGGATCACACCTTGTACGTATTTTGTGGGGTCCTGTACTGTTGGGGTTTCAGGCACCCGCTGGGCTTTGGATAGAGGGGGTGTACGTTCCTGCTGTTAGGGTGGCTTCCTCCTGGGTCTCGATGGAGGGCATTGCCCCTCCTCCTTCTTCATCACGTCCATCTGAGGGCCAGATCTGTCCCAGGAGACGTGAGGCATCTAATTCTGACATCAGTTCGGAAATGGATGAGTTCCAGAGACGTGGGCATCACAGGGCTGTGGGCAGGGACCTCAGCACAGTCCCCCTGCCCTCGAGCTGGTGCACACGTGGTGCTTGCTGTGGGCCTCTGCCCCCCCCCCCCGACCCCCCACAGGATGCCCTGAGACCCAGAGGCCTGCAGCTTAGCAGGCATACCCCTCTCTGACTACTCTTCCCTCTCTCTCTTTCTTTCTTTGTTTCGGGATCCTGAGGATCAAGCTCAGGGCCTCCCCACTAAATGACATCCCCAGTTCATTTTAAAATTTGACTTAGAGACAGGGTCTCAGCGAGTCACTGAGTTACCCAGGTTGGAAATAAACGTGTGGTCTCCCGGCGTGCTGGGATTACGGGCCTGCGCTGCTGGCTTCGCTTGGCCGCACTCTTCCTGGGGACCAAACCTTTCCAGACCCTTTCCTTGTGAGCCCGAGTTTGGAGGTGAAGGTGGGACCGAGATTGTGAAAGTGACCCTTTGGGCAAGGAAGAGGTAGGAGCTGAGGGAAGGCCACCCGATTCTAGGCCAGCCCCGGGGGTACAGCGCTCCTCCAGCAGGTGCCCGTCTGCAGACTCTGGCCTCCAGGCCGGAATGACCCTTTGGAGGACCAAGACTGCCTCCCAGACGGCCCGCCAGGCTCTGGAGCCCGGACCTCTTTCCTGGGCCAGGGCCGACCCGCTGCGGCCGTTCACCGAGTGGTCGCTTGACGGCGCTGTGGCTCCGCCGCGCGCGGGCGGGCTCCGGCGTCGGCTTCCAGCGCCGGCTGGCCGCCGTGGTTACCCCGGCGCCTGGCTGTGCCCGCCCGCCTGGCGCGCGGCTGGTGGGCGCAGACCCAGGGCTGCTCGCACAAAGCGGCCGCTCAGCGCCAGCGCCGCCCGCTGGCTGCCCGGAGGAAGCGCCGTGCCGCGCCCCGCCCGGCCGGCAGCACGGGGTCTTCCTCCCAGCACCCCCCTTCGCCCGGGGGCTGCGACCTTCCCGGCACCACGGGCCGATGCCCAGGGCTTCCGCCCCTGGAACCGGCTTCTGTCCCCACCACCGCTTTCCAGGTTTTGTGGCCGTCTTCCCGCACTCCGCGAGGGGGGCCACTTCGTGCGTGCCGTGCGTGCGTGTGGGGTGGTGGCCCACTTCTCAGGGTCATGCGTGGGGAATGGTTCCCACCGCCAAGGTGGTTTCTGGACATCGCGCCCAGCAGGGCCCCGACGCCTCGCGCGGGGGCTGCGCTCGGCCAGGCGTCTTGGTCACCTGGCCTCCTCTGCAGTGGCCCTGCCGTGGACATTTGGAAGAGGACGATGGCGTTGTAGCTTACAGAAAGAGCAGAGCTGAGCAGGAGGTGGAGGAGGGCAGCGGAGTGAGGCACAGGTCTGAAATCTCTGGGAGGCTGAGGCAGGAAGATGGCAAGTTTGAGTCTGGCTGGGCAGCTTAGCAGCTACGGCAATACCCTGCCTGATTGGGGGTGGGCAAGTGCCTAGGATGTAGCCTGGAGTGAAGGCCCCGGGCTCAGTCGATATAAACAAAAACAAACAAAACTGCAGAATTGCAAGGTGGTGGCTGTCCATGGAAGAAGGCCAGGCCTATTTTCATTTTGCAAATACACAGCCCAATTTAAAGTCAGTTGTTATCAGGGGGCCCCAGCCCCATGGCCCCGCAGGCCCCTGAGCTTTGAGCTGGCCTCCTGCCGCCCAGGGCATCTGCATTAGGTCAGAGCCTTTCCAGGCCACCTGGTGTCTGGGGACTGAGAGCCAGGGCCCCAGGGGTCACTGAATCAGGCCCTGGCTCTCCAGAGGACCTGGGACAAATGCAGGGGCCTGGGTGTGGGGGGTGGAGGAGCCGGTCTGTTGCTCTCAGGTCTGGCTTCCTTTGGGGCCAGAGCGTGACTGCTCCTGCTGATCCCCTGCCTGCGGCTCCCAGGGAGCAGAAAGCCCCCAGATGTAGCACTCAGCAAGCTCGGGCTCGCCTGCGCCCGGCAGGCTGCAGAGGGCAGCCGGGGAGCCTGGCATCAGCCCCTCCTCCTCCCTCCTCCCAGGGCAGCGGGCCGCTTACATCCGGGAAAAGAAAGACTCCTAGGATGACTGTTATTTTTGTTTCGGTTGCTGCCAATCGTTGGCTGTACTGCCTGGTTGCCTCCTGGAGGCTCAGGATGGCGTGCGTCTTCTCGGGACTCCAGAAAGAAACCTAAGGGACATGGCCAAAGGCACAGACATGACGGTGCTGCCCCATGCAGGCCCTGGTGGCCCAGAAAAGCCTGCCGCAGTGACGCCTGCAGGCCCGGGGGGGGTGGGGGGGCAGGCTGCGTGCTGGGGGCTTGGCTCTGCACTGCGCTGGCCTCCAGTGGCTCTCCCACGGTAGCGGTGGTAGTGGGGAGGTTGCCCACACCCCACAATTCAGTTTCCTCATTGCTCCCTTGGAGCGAACTTATGCCACCCGATGGGGCAGAGATCAGCTGAGATCATGGATGGCACTTGCTTTTATTTTTTCTTTTATTTAAGACTTTAATCCATTTTGAGTTGGTTTTTGTAGACGAGATAGTAATTTCTTAAGAGCTAAACAGTTATTAACTGCTTCCCATGAGCCAGACACTGTGCTAAGGGCTTTGTTTTAGTGATTCTAGCCAATCCTCTTGAGACCCCACCACACAGGTGCAGTTATGTCCCCGTGGTGGGGAGCCGAGGCCCAGAGAGGCCACCTGCTTGGCTCACAGCTGCCCAGGGGTGAGGCATCTCACCCCAGATCTCTTCACTGCTTTGCTCCCTGGCTGTCATTCCAGCCTGTCACCTTTCCTGGCATGTCCGCTGTTCCTGCGTGCAGCTGGCCCAGTGGGCATCTGGATCATCTTGGCTGAGGGTCTTTGGCGTATAGCTCAACAGTTTCTTTCTCTTTAAAAGACCTTCATACTCTGCTACAGCCCAACCCTTTTTCCTTTTTGTTTTTGTTTTTGATCTTGAGACAGGGTCTCAGTGCGTCCCTGAGTTGCCCAGGGTGGGCTTGAACTTGTGATCCTCCTGTCTCAGCCTCCCAGAGTGCTGGGCTGACAGGCTCAGGTGCCACTGGGCCCGGCTCAGGTCTCTATTCTTAGGGTGAAGTGCTGATTGTATTGGGTGTATTTATTTATCAGAACTGTAGAGTTAAGGCCCTTCAAATTGTGTATATCTGACCTCACACACAAAAAGAAAAAGCTAAAAAAATTAAGAGGTGAGTCGGGAAATGGGGTGAAGTGTTGAAGAAATAAGTATAAATGAGAAAAGAAAAAGAAAAAAATTCTGGCCTCCACCATATATTGTGTAGGGTGTGTGCGTGTGCATTCGAGCATGTGTTGCACGTGTGTGCGTGCGTGAGTGCATGTGTGGAGAGCCATCACTGCTAGAGGTGGAAAGATCCCAGGAACTGAAGCCGTGGCTCGGGGGGCACGGGGTGTGGGGTGGAGGGACACCCACGGACAGATGAGAAGGGACTTTTGGGCCTCCCATCCCGTCCCCTCCGTCTGCCGCTGCTGTGGTCTTGTCTGCAGGCTCCCTTAAGAAGAAACAAATCTTTTTATTGGACCATTTTTGGGAGGGGTTTAGCGGAGCCTTCTGAGGTGACACTCTGGTGTTAATG
Organism: Ctenodactylus gundi; assembly: GCA_004027205.1. Taxonomy (NCBI): domain Eukaryota; kingdom Metazoa; phylum Chordata; class Mammalia; order Rodentia; family Ctenodactylidae; genus Ctenodactylus; species Ctenodactylus gundi. The sequence continues at coordinate 150,589 of PVKB01002008.1, read as the reverse complement.
AGCCTCAACCAAGGTGTCATCCATCAGCTCCTCCCCTGCTGCTGCTCAGGGAAGGGGTTCCCTGCTGGAGGCAGCCCGGCAGGGAAGGCGGACACACTGAAATCAGGAGACCCACTTTGTAGATGCAGCAGTGACAGCGTTCAGTATTTTCTGTTGGGCCAGGTATCCTAGGAGGGGACTTATCCAGCCGTGGGCTCCCTCGGTGGGGGCTGCTTCTCTGACAGGGTTATGTGGGGTTCTTTCTCACCATCTGTGACTTACGGTCGGCATTGTGTGACAGAGCACAGGAGGGAACAGTCCTGTTTTAGAAGAGTAACAATGCATGATTGCACAAATGTCGATAGTGTGTCTTTAGAGCTGGACCTGGTGGCATGGGCTGCAATCCTAGCATTTTGGGAGGTGGACACGGGACAATTGTAGGTTTGAGCCCAGCCATTGTCCTAAAATACTAATAATAAAACATGGGCTGGGGATATCGCTCAGTGTGAAGGTCCTAGGTTCAATCCCTGTGACTACAAAGAAGATTAAAAAATGGACTAAAAGAAAGAAGCTGTGATGCTACGTTGCCTAAGTGATGAGAGGCTGTGTGAATGGCAGGCATGGTGGTGTAACCGGAGGCTTCTATTGGCTGTGCCTCTGGGGGAGGGCGGGCTATGGACCATGATGCTGCTGATCGGCTGAAGCCATGGAAGTCAACACCTTGGATGAAAGGAATCACTTAGTAGCAGTTTCCATCGATGGCCCCGTCTGTGCCCAGCTGGTGCCCACGCAGTTCCTTTGGCACCTTCCCCAATCCCAGATGATTGGCATCATTTACATTTGATGGATGAAGAAGTGTCTGGCCGAGGTCACGGCCCTGTTGGCAAAGCTGGTGACCAGAGCATGGTCTCCTGGCCTTTCTAGCAAGCCAGCGCCCTGTCTGCCCGGCTGCTTGGGATCCTGAGGTCTAGGAGAGTAAAACTTGTGCCCAAGGCAAAGGTGGCGATGGTACTCAGACAGGTCCCAAAGAAATCAGTGCCTGAGTTGCAGTCACTCAGGGGACCCTCCGGGGATCTGATGGTCTTGGGACAAAGATGATGTAGAAGCATGTGCCTGTCCTCTGTGATATGACCTCCATTGTCTTTGATTGTTTAAGGATTGTCTGGACAGACACATGGCCTGGTCAGCAGGAAGGCACCTGAGACACAGACCTCAGAGTGCATGTTGACAGCCATGTGCACATGTGTCAGTTCATTCATGGACCACAGCAAACTAGGCTGGCTTGCTGTCCTTGCTGTGAGCTTGGTCACCCTTCTTCTGGACTGTTGACTTGGCCTGAGGTTGCAGCCGTGGAGGCAGTCCTTGGGACTGAGGTGCTCTTGAAGAACCTCTCCTGGGCTTGATGGACCAAGACTGTCTGCGACCTGTTCTTGTTGCTGGGACCCAATACCAACACCCTCAACGTAAGGGGGCGAGGGCTTATTTTAGCTCACTGTTTCGGGAGATCCCAGTCTCCTTGTGGGGTAGGTTGACAGGGTGCAAGGGTCTGGTAGAGGCCTAGCTGGAGAACAACTGTTCATAGCATCACAACAGGAAGCAGAATGAACAAAGGGTGGAGCTAGAGAGGGAGGTCGGGCACCAGTGATCTACCACTTCCGGGTCAAGCCCTAGTGATCTGTCCCTTCCAACCAGGCCCTGCCTCTCTTCTTTCTTTCTTTCTTTCTTTCTTTCTTTCTTTCTTTCTTTCTTTTTTTTTGAGGCAGAGTCTCACACTATAGTTTTGGCTGGTCCTGAACTCGCCTTGTAGTCTAGGGTGGCCTCAAACTCAAGGCAGTCCTCCTGCTTCAGCCTCCCTAATGCTAGGATTACAGGCATGTACCAACATGCCTATCTTATGTGGTGCTGGGGAATTGAACTCGGGACCTTATACTTGCTAGGCAAGCACTCTAACTGCTGTGCTATTCCTCCAGTTCCACCCCCTGGCTCCACCACCTAACAGCACAGGAAAATAACGTATTAACCCCCCTGGTTGAATCACCTTACAGAGAGGAGGCTTTTGGGGGAACATTCCAGATCCAAACTGTGCCAGAGACCTCAGGGACTTGAGACCTGCATCCTGGGTAACCCTACCCTGCAGGGTGCACCCCACCTTCTTCTGGGTCCTTTAGGACTCGTTTTCTAGGGGAGGAGTGAAGTTGCTTGCCCGGGCAGAAAGGACAGTGGAGGAATTGACTTTACTTGGCTTCAGTAGTGTCGGCCGAACATCTGTCCGCTCAGATTCCCCGCGGTGGACGGGGCTTTCCCTTTGTAAACATCTGCACCTGGGACGTGTTCTGATGTGGGTTTTTAAACAAGAAAACTTCATGTCTATCCATCTTCACAGGAGGGATTTAGTCATTTGTTAATTGACTCGGCAAATATTGGTTAAGCACATGGTGTTATCCTGACCCTGTGCTCTGTGCTGGGGACACAGAGATCTGTATCCAGTAGTACCCTCGAGGACAGTTTCCATCCAGTGGACACAAGGCTGGTGAGCAAGTATTAGTAATGGCATGTGACATTATAATAACACATGTAAGTGGCTGACAAGAAGTCCAGACTTCTAAGGATAACTAGGAACGTGTGACTCCATCTTTCTGTGGCTGGTGGGGGAGCTTCTTGGGGACATTTGGTGGCCTTTGCAAGATAACAGGGGTTCAAAGAGTTGCAGGATGTGAAGAGCATCTCAGGGAAAAGAATCAGCACATACGGGAGCCCAGAGACCTGAAAAGGCAGATGAGGAAAGGTGCCACTGGAGGTTGAGCAGATAGTGGCACGGGACAGCAAGGACCAGCTCAGGAAAGCCTTGAATGCCGTGCTGAGAGATTTCAGCCTTCTCCTGGTGAAAGAAAGAATGAGGAAAAACATCCCAGCGGCCTTAGATGGCGAGTGTTGTGGTCAGGTTAGGTGACGCCATGCTGCAGTAACAAACATCCCTCCCTGCATGTCACTGGCTTGCACCGTGGGTCCTTCCTCACACGTGTTGAGTACAGGTGCAGGCGAGGGAGGCGGCGCTCCTGGAATTCAGCTGGCAGTGGCTCCTGTTGATGGCACTTCCACCTGTGACATCAGGGTTCATTGCAGCAGAGGAAACGGAGATGTGCCGAGGGGCATCAGGATGTGCAAAGGCCCAAACAGTCACGCTGTGTGGACGCCTGTGTGTGGGGACGGAGGTGGGAAGGGCAGGAGAGTAGGACAGCTGGATCTGCACAGCTGTTTTCTCTTGGAGGAGAGCTGCCTGGGAGGTGGGACACCACGTGGTGCTGCCCAGGTGTGGTCCGTGGCGAGCAGCTGGCCATGGGTGTGCCCACCATTGGCCCGTGGTGGGGCTGGCTTCTGATCTGGGACAGCCCATGCACATTCCGACAGGGCATTCCACGTGGACGTTTCTTGGCTCTCAGCCCTGGGGCGCTTCCGCTGGACTTTTTCTGCTGGGCCACCAGGCTATGCGGTGCGCATCATGAGGGCCTAGAGTGGTCTGGCAGGGAGCTTTGGTGCAGGGCCCAGTAGCAAACCGTCACGGGAGTTTTTGCAGAGGACTTGGGCTCTTGCGCAGAGGCAGAGCCGGTGTATGTGGAGTTAGTCAGAATGGACACTGGAGTCTGGCAAGCTCAGCTATTATTTGTTCCTGCAAACTCCCCACCCACTTCTTCCTGGATGTAAGGAAAGAGAGGGCCATGCTGGTCCCCAAGCCCTGGGGCGTGGGCTGCTTGCTGCCTGGCTGTGGCCTGCCTGTTAGGACCTAGCCCGCACAGCTTCCTCTGTGTTTACCGTTGTCGCTCACATTGCCACCTGAGCTCTGCCTCTTTCAGATCGGCTGTAGCGTTGGGTTCTCCCAGGAGCACAGGAGGGATCTAGGTCGTGCACGCCTTAGGAGAATCGAATGCCTGGTGACCTGAGGTGGGGTTGACGTAGTGACGTAGTAATAGAAATGAAGTGTATAGTAGAACACACCCGAACCATTCCCCGTCCCTGGCGCTGAAAGGTTGGAACAGGGCTTCCTGTAGGCCAGTTGGAGGGAGCAAGGGCCCCTCTGGACCTGTCTGCTCGCTGACAGCTGGGGATGCTGGTGGCATTGGACAGAACTTCCCCTAAGCTCGGTGCCCCCGGGAGGACTTTGGCTAAGAAGGTCATGGAGCGATGATGTGACCTCAGAGTTTGCTTCGGTCCCTGTCCCTCCTAGGGGCACAAGCAGACTTTCGGTTTGCTTTTAGGCCCATGGGTAGGAAAACTCTCAGGCAAAGTTCAAGCTGGAGGGCTGTGGCTTGAGTCTGTTTGGTGGGTGACGTGCTGTGTATGGGGACCCAACTTAGGGGAAGGGCCCAAGGTGTCATTTTGTGCCTTGCACCTGTCTGCCCGGATGTCCCACGGTTCTTTGAACTCTGAAGCCACACAGCATCCACATTCTCCAGCCCTGTCACCAGCCCAGACACACCCAGCTGCCTCGCTGTGTTCTCTCCTCTCCAGTGTTTCAACACTGTCCAGCCCTGTCGCCTGCAGCTTCCTGGGCTTAGGTCAGGGCGTTGACGTCCTAAGCCCCTTAGCCTGTTCTCTCTTCATTCTCTTGTTGCATTTGTTTCATCTTGTGTGCTGACGCTGAGATTGTGTCACTACTCAGAACCTCAGTTTCCCCATGTGTAAAGTGGGCCTCCTAGCTGTACGCCCCTCTCAGGGACTGAGAAGGAGACCACAGGATCACGGATGTGACGTGTGTGGGGAGCTCAATGCCGGGAAGTAGCGACCAAGGAAGTCACAGGTGTTAGCTCTTAATATCTTTCTGATTGCCGGTAACGTCACCCTGGCTGTGTCTTGCCAGCGTTTGCCTTTGGTTTTTCATTTTATAACCCGTATGTGCTTTGCCTGATAAAACAAGAACATTTATGATGGTGATTGTCAAAGGAAAGCTTGGCATAAGTAAGATTCTTTTGAAATTTGGGCTATTCTTTTTAAGTAGATCCAACCCAAAGTCTTCGCACTGAGCCCCAGCCTCAGCCCCAGCCCCCTATTTTGTGATATCGAGGCAGAGTCTTGCTAAGTGGCCCAAGCCGGGCTTAAACTTGTGATCCTCCGGCCTCAGCCTCCACGAGTGCTGGGGCTGCTGGTGGTAATAGGTTTTGTTGAGCCGATGTGTTGCATTTGAAGAAAGTAGTGCGGATTGAGTAGCCACTTGGGGTTTGAGTTTTGGAGACCGGAGTTGGGACCGATCAGTACGTGTTGGTGTCGGAAGGGCACTCAGGACTTACATGGCTTTTGGCACCTTCTGTGTTCAGTGGAGGCCAAGTTTGGGTTAAAAGGCATTTAGCCGCCACAGACGTAAGAGTGTGCAAAGGTCTGGGGGTCCGTTTTGGGAGGGGGCTGAGGTTGGGGGAGGACAGAGTGGGTGTTCCACGAGGGAAGGCAGAGAGACGTGTGGAACCAAGTTACACACATCGTTTTCTTCCACTAAATGCTTTTCAGCTTGTGTCACGGAAACACTCAGGGACAGGGTGCAGACCCCGGGGTGAGCTGATGCACCTGGGCGTGGCCGGTCGGTTGGCCTGGCACACCTTTGAAGCCTGGACACGCCTCATCTGTTACTACCCCTTGAACTTCATATCCCCTGACCACCATGAAGTGGCAGCCTGCTAGACTTTCTCATTCTGAGTTTCCGTTGCCCCCAAAGCTAGGTACATAAGAACATGCCCAGGTGGGGCACAGAGGGCTGCCCCTCTGTGTGAAATGGTGGCTCCAGGCACAAGCCCTACCCTGCAAGATGACAACGGAGCTTGTTTTTTCCAGTTGATCTCTGGGTTCAGCAAGCATTGTTGTCTCAGCGTGTGGATGACTCCCAGCGACACCTGCAATATTGTTGCAGATTCTGTTCTTCTGTCCCACAAACACTGGACAATCTCAGCCAGGGAGGGTTCACAGAATGCCCCTGTGGGTGGGCAGGAAAGGACTCGTGACTTTTTTGTAAGGACAGAGATGGGAGTGACAAGGAAGGGAGGCCTGGGAGGAAGGAAGGAGATGTTCCAGTGGATGGGTAGGAGGAGAAAATCTACAAACAGGTGCTGAGAGTGATTAGAAATATGCTATTTCTGATTTTTTCTTTCCCTGTAGAATCTCTTTTGCCCAGTGGTCCAGGCCTAGATAATCGCAGCACTCTGGGAGGCTGAGGCAGGAGGGTTGCAAGTTTGATACCAGCTTGGCTTAGTGAGACTTTGTTTTAAAAAAATGAGCCAGGAATGTAGTTTCAGTGCAAGATCCAGCCTGGGCTTGATCCCAGGTACCGCAAGCAAATGATCAATCAGTCAATCAATGAACTTCAAAGAAGAGCCTAGCCTGTTCCCTCATAAGCCATCTTTTCCTTGCCTCTTTCAACTGCCTGGGAATCACATTATAAAGAATATTTTCTCTGCACCCACCGTTTCCCCACCCCAGCCCAACCCAGGACGTAGGACCTACCAGGTGGCTAAACCGCCTCCAAGTGGCTTGTGCCTGTGACACCAGGTTCCAGATGTCTTCGTGTGCTCGGGGCAGGCTGCTCTGGGAGCAGTGTTTGAGAGTAGGTGTTCTATTCAGTTTCCCCATTACAGCTTCCAGACTTTTTGGTTAATTAAGAAGAAAAGGGAGAATGACGTCATGGGAGAGCGTGCCATCTGTGTCACTGTGTGTGACCCTGAGAGTTGGCCACGTGGTTTTGGTATTGGAAAGATGAAGCGTCAAGAGGTTGATTTGTTGTAGAAATGGCGAATGGACACACTTATCTTGAACTAGGCTCTGTGTACCTGGAGATAAATCTTGCTTTTTCCTTGTGTGTGTGAGTGTGTGTTCCTGGCCTCCTTTTCCTGGCTGGCATGCCGAGGTATTATACAGACAGCAGAGAGGGTGATACATAAGACCCAGCGCTGACTGCCATAGGCTGTGCCCACGGGCCACTCTTTCCACCTTGTGCAGTCATTGTGGGCTGCGGGTTTCCTTACAAGACCACGTATGGGTTTGGGACTCCTGGAAGGGGATGCTGGGGCTGCCCAGATCTCTAGATTTTTACGGCATGTCGGCATGTTGTCTGTGGCTGGAGGAGGTGGGGCTTGGCCTGAGGGCATCTTGTGCCAGCTCGGAGTCTACCAGACCTTCCTGCCCACAGTGTGTCGGTTTTCCTTGTTCTGACTTTAAGGGTGATTTCAATCCCGATTTTGATGCTCCTAGGTGCGTCTCAGGTATAGACCCTAAGACAGATTGTTGAATTTCCCCCGCGTTTCCCTGTGAGTGAGACTTATTGGTTTGTCAGAGCTCGGCTGGAAGATACGGTGTCCGTGAGCGTGTGTCTGTGTGTCGGTGGACTGGGGAGAGTAGAGATTACGTGAGCATCGATTGAGTGCCTGCTGGCTGCTGGGCCATGAGCTGTCTCTGTGGCTTCAGCAGCACTCAGGTCAATCTGAGAGATGGGTTGGTCACCATCAGTTTGTTGATAGAAATGGAGAAAGGCCTTCCGGAGGGTGAGCAACTCGCCAGGGTCATCTAGACTGGCGTTCAGCCAGGGGACAGTTCCAGTTAGTGAGCCACAAAGCCCACATTGTCCGTTGTAACAACTTTCACAACTTTCCCCCTTCAGATGGGCCAGTTGGACGAGTGCCCGTGGGATGAACAGAACATCACTGGAGATTTCGGGAAGTCAGGACACACATGTATGTACATGCACACATAGAATCCTCAATGATCCTACATCTGGCCACCAGCTGTGTGTCCTTAGGCAGGCGATTTAACCTCTCTGTGCCACAGGGTTTTTTTTTTTTTTTTGTCTATAATAAGGTAAAAGACTAAAAATAGCTAGCATGTATGTTTGCAAAGATAGAATGGATTCATTATGAAGTCCGCGGCACAGTGACCAGTGGTTGGTGAGAGGTTAGTGTGTGCCTGTGTGCCACCTAGTGCCAGGAGGATCATGTGGTTGTTGCTGGGCATAGGGAAGTGCATGGGTTGTGCCAGAAGAGATGGGAGGGAGCGTGAGTAGAGGATGTCCGTAGAGGAAGCCATGTGCCCGCAGGGGAGGTGGCCTCAGCTGGTGAGGTGGCTGCTGCGGGCAGGGCCAGGTTCCCAAGAAGGGATGACGTAGGAAAGCTACGGGGGTCAGGGACTATACGTGCAGGTGACAGGGAGGGGATGGGCCCCAAGGAAAGGTGCCAGTTACAGCCTCTGGGTAGGGTCACATCCTAGGGACTTGGGGACCCAAGAGGCGAGTGGGAGTGGTCTGTGAAAATGGCAGCCATGGAAAGCACAGGCAAGCCATGCTGGGCACTGAGGCATGCTGGGAGGGCAGGCCAGTGTCTCTGAGCTGCAGGAGAAGAGAATGGACAGTGGTGTGGGCTTTGGGGGCGGGCAGCGGCAGCCTGGGACGCTGGAAAAAGGGAGCAAATTATGAAATAGTGTGTAGGGAGTGCAGTCCACAGACACTGGGTGTGGGGCATTGGGATTCCACGGAGGTAGCTAGTGGGCTGGGAAAGGTCAGGAGATGGGTGTCTTGGAGACCAGCTGGACATGGTGCTGTCGTCCTTCGACCTGACGGGCAGTGCCCCGTGTCCACCTCTCCTACATCTCCCTGGCCATGTCCTCTGCAGCTGTGGTGCTGATTTGCGCCCTGAGCTCTGAGCCTCACCCAGAGGGTCAACAGCCGGTCCTGGGAATCTGTGTGAGGCATGTGTCTGTGACCTGACACAGGTGATCACACCAGGCTGACAGCTACACACACTGGGGCAGCGCGTTTCACAGAAGTACAAGTAGCCAGGCTAGAGTGGCCAAGGGGAAGAGGGTTGGATGAGCATGGGCAGTGGGAAGATGGGGTGCCATCAGTGGCGCTGGAGGAGAATGGTCACTTTCCCTGCTTTTTTGTAGTTTGTGTAAAGGTTGGTCAGCGCAATGTTGAAACCTAATCCCCAGCAGTATGTCATCCGGAGGGTGGGGCCTCTGTGGGATGATGGGTCCTGAAGGTGGGCCCCTCGTGAGTGGGGTTAACTCCCTTATAAAAGAGCATGTTTGAAGTGCATCTGGGACCCCACGGAGCTCTGAGAATCATGCTCCAACGGTTATCAAAACAATATGGTACTGGCACAAAAACCAGATTGACCAATGGAACAGAACTAAGGATACAGAGCAAACTCAAGTACCCTCAGCTACCTGATCTTCGATAAAGGAGCCAAAAGAACACGCTAGAGAAAGGACAGCCTCTTCAACAAACGGTGCTGGGAAAACTGGACATCCACATGCAGAAGAATAAATCTAGACACACACTTGTCACCGTGCACCAAAATCAAATCAAAGTGGATTGGAGACCTGGATATCAAAACTGAAACACCAAACCTGCTGGAAGACAAATTAGGCAAAAATCTAAAAGATATAGGTGTAGGCAAGGACTTTCTCAGTAAGATACCTGATGCCAAAGAAATAGTCCCCAGAATCATCAAATGGGATTGTATCAAATTAAAAAGTTTCTGCAAAGCAAAGGAAATTATCAAGAGATGGAAGAGAGAACCAACAGAAAGAGAAAAATTTTCATGACCTATACCTCACATAAGAGACTGATAACCAGAATATATAAGGAAATAATTGAAAACAGATTTTACTAGAAGAGTAAAGTATACAAAGTTCACAATGTTAAGTGCTCAGTTTAAAGCCTGGTGTGGTGGCACGTGCCTGTAATGCTAGTGCTCTCAGAAGGCTGAGGCAGGAGGATCACAAATGAGGCCAATTTAGCAACCCAGTGAAATCCTGTCTCAAAATAAATAAATAAATAAATAAATAAATAAATAAATAAATAAATAGAAAATAAAACAAAGGACTGGGGATGTAGCTCAGAGTGAAGGCACTGGGATCAATCGTCAGTACTGAAAACAAAAACAAAAAAACAAGAACAGAAACAAGCTCACTCAGAGAATGTTTCCAGATGTCTACCTCCATGTAGCACCATACAAACCAAGATAAAGGAAGTATCTCTGGCAGTCTGGAAGGTCACCTTCTTCTGTGTTACAATTCTTCCCTCTTCCAGGAGGGAATGGGTATGTACTGAGCATGGTATTGCTTTTTTAGTTGATGTAATTCACAAAACAACGAATTCCTACAATGCAGAGGAGGGGGCGTCGGTTTTGGCTCCTGCTTCAAAGGATTTGGTTCCCGCAGAAGTCTCATAGTGAGATGGGCTGAAGGAGGAAGCGGCCGACCTGCAGAGGCAGGGAGGCCAAGGACACCAAGGCCAAGAGTCACCCTCCCAGGCTGCGCCTCCGTGACCCTCGCCCCAGCCAGGCCTCCCCTCCTGTAGCCCGGTCTGCCTTGAAGGCCGGGATGGGTGGGCCTGCTACTGAGTGCCGGACCCCGGTTGCTCACCTTCCAGACACCTGAGGCTCTGGGCGATGTTTTAATGTCACAAAGGGGGAGGCTTACCCAGACAAGGCAGCTGAACAGCCAGTGAAGGGGCTCCTTGTTGGGGTGCTTCCGGGTTTGGGATGAGTTCAGAATACACCTTCACAGGTCCCGGGACCTTTCTGTGCTGAAATGTTTTGACAGCTCCTGCCCTTAGACTCTATCTGAGACACCATAAATTTTGTTTCCGTGAAGGGCAAGACCAACCTTCCCGTGTGTTCACAGACCACGTCTGAAGAGCGGGCTGCCCTTCAGTCCCGGGTCCCGAGGACACGTTCTTTCCTGGGGAGTGAACTTTCCCAAAGGGTGAGGGTGTGCGCTCCCCTGAGAGACCGCCCTGCGCTGGCCCAGCAGCGGGAGGGGCGGTGCCAGGCCTCCCGCTAGCACTGCGCCTCTCTGCTGGCTCACTCTTGTTATATCTTCTTTCTTTGGGTTTTTCTCCTTCTTCCTTTGTGGGCTCTGGATGGGGGACACCCTGCAGTCCATTCTATTTTCCTTGAGTCCTTTAGTGTCTTGGTGATTGGCTGAAGAAATGATTTCAGACCCCCTGAGAAGTGGTCTCAGGATGCTGGGGAGTCCCTGGGGGCACCTAGGGCCCTTGGCGCCGGCCTTTGGTCTCTTGGTCTAGGCTTAGGCAGGGAGCGAGGGGCGATGCTGGTAGAAAAGTGGGCGCATGTGGAGGCCGTAATGCTGCATCAACTAACCAGACACCCGAGGCTAAGTGTCACGTGGTTTCTCTTCTAGGGGAGTCTGAAGTACAAATAATTCACGGAGCAAAATGGAAGAGAGGATAGAAAACAGGGAGGTTGACTTCACCGAAACAGGAAGCAGGCCTGTGGGTGGGCAGGAGGGAGGAACAGGGGCCCAGATGAGATGTCCGCGTGTTCTGTCTCCCTAGGCACATGCAATTATTCATGTATTGTAGACGTATGCTAATAAAGATTATGGGAAAAAAATGATGTCTGCTGTGCCTCCTTCCTACTTTCTGCCATGCTGGGGAGAAGGTGGTTTAAAAACACTTTTCTGTTGCTGTTACATGATGACGTCATACCCAAAATGTGTCAGGTGGGCTTTGATGGCATGAAGTATGTTCTCGTCATTGTGTGGCCTTCACGACTGTCCAGCCACAAAACGGTTTTATCTTGCAAAACTAAAGCTCCTTTAAGCCCCAGCTCTCCATTCTGCAGATTCTGGCACTCCCATTCTCCTCTCTCCGTGAGTCTGGGACTCTCGGGACCTTAGCTGAGTGGAATTGTATTGCATTTGTCCTTTGTGGCTCGCTTATTTCACTTGGTATAATGTTCTCAGATTCATCCATGTTGTAGCATGTGTTAGGATTTCTCTCCTTTTCAAGGCTGAGTAGTATTCCATGGTGCCAGTTGACCATATATAGAACAGGATTATAATACCAGTACATCAGGATCCAGAGTCCTTTTCATTTATGTGATTGACCCTTGCTGTGCTCCTGGTGGGCACGAGTTGTCCTGCTTTGGGAATCCCGGCACTCCGCATCAACAGTGCCCTGGGAGGCATTCCGGGGTGAAAGTGGATTCTCAGGGACCACAGTCCTCTGAAGTGGCTCCTGCCCAGCGCTCCTGGCACAGAAAGCCCTGAGGTGCGGTCCGCTGTTCCTGTATCTCTTGGCAAGCCTCCTTCCTGGGTTTCCAGAAATGAGATTAGGTTGTTTAGCCTGGGCCTAATGGCACAGGTGGTGACGTGGTTTAGCCATGAGCTGCTGGCAAGAGCCAGGGCATAGGGGAATCATCCCGGTGTCTCCGAAGCTAGGAGATGCTAGAGGGCTGGGTGTGGTGGGCAAGAGGTGGTTTTTTGAGAGACTGACAGCTTTAGAATACCGTTTTAAGAAAACAGAAGTGGTGCCCAGTTTTGCATGACTCCAGACTTAGGTATTCAGGGGCTTTGCTTGAGCTGGGAGTTCAAGACCTGCCTGGGAAATATAGCAAGAGCCTGTCAGAAAAGAAAGAAAGAAAGAGAGAGAGAGAGAAAAAATAGGAATGTGGCTGAGTGGTAGAGTGCCTCAGCATGAAACCCTGGATTCAATCCCAGCGCGGATAAGGAGAAACTTTAAAAAATACCAAAGAAATCAGTCATGGCAGTGCATCCCTGTAATCTCAGCATTCTGGGAGGCAAGTCAGAGGGATTGCAAGGTCCGGCCTAAAATGAGCAACTAAGTGATTCAGTGAGACCCTGTTTTGAAAGAAAAAAAGTGCTGGAGATACAACTCAGTGCAAAGGCCCTGGGTTCAATCCTTAATGAAAAGAAAATAGAAAACACCAAGGAAGAGGAAGAAACTGGTCCCCGCTTTTCTGTTACTCATTTGCAGAGCGGGGGCATCTCCTTGCCCCGTCCTTGGTTTCCACCCGGCCGGCTGCATGTGGAGAGCCATCTCGCCCTCCCTGTGCCACGGAGGCCTTCTGCTGGGGCGCTTGGTCCGAGTTGGGCGCTTTCTGAGTGCGTTCCCATTGGTTCGGGTGGAACTGTCCATCCATCTCCAGCCCAGGCTCATAGGACAGCTTACGCACTTCCTAGTCCCTGGCTTCCTTTGGAAGGCCGGTCATCTGGGCTCTTCATCCGTGGGTGCTGCTTGCCCCCTGCCCTCGCCTACCCTGCTGTGCTAGGCTCCCAAGTAGGGTGCTGATGAGAGGGGTCGAGGGGTGCCATCATTTCGGACGTTAGATGCATGCAGATCAGACTTTTTGGGGCAAAAATAGCATTCTGCAAAATACCATACCATGAGACTATCAGGATGCCTAGAGGCTAATTCAGACTTGGTTTCTAAATCTCAGCTCAATCCCGACCCCAACCTTCTTTGGGGGGAAACGCTAAGCGTGATCCCTCACAACTCTCCAGTGTCTCGTGTAGGCGTCTACGTGCTCCTGGCAGCTGCAGGCATCCACTTCCAGGTCTTGGAGGTGACCGTCCTACACAGCCATATTTTGCTCTGCCCTGGGGGTGGAGAGAGCCGCTGACAAGCTATGGGTCCCTGGGGCTGGGTGGTGACACTGGGGACGTGTTGGTCCGGTGTCCCAGCTCTCTGAGGAGCGGACAGCCTGCTCCCGGACGTTCTGTGTCCAAACCCCCACCCGGTCCGTGATGAGAATCACAGAAGAAGCACTTTTTCGAGCCACCTGCTTAGGAGGCTGAGGCAGGAAGATGACATTGGCTTGCCCAGCGTGCACGGTGCCCGGGTTCCATCCCCTAGCCCAAAATGTAACAAGATACACACTTCTGAGTAAGAATAGTTGTCGAATCCTGAAATTGGGAGGCAGCGTGGAGATCCCGGGGGAAGAACCCTTCTGTGAGATGGCTTCTGGCTGGGATAGCCAGGTAGAGCGGCGTTCGTGTGCTGTTCTCCGTCGTGGGTCCCCACGAGATGCCGGGCCCTCAGTGTCACTCGGTGAATGCTGAATGGAGTCTCTGGGCAAGAGGGGCCGCTGCCTGTCTTGGCCTCACGGCGGTGGCAAGTCCTCGGCCTCCTTGGGCCTTCGCTCCCCGTTAGTGGAGTGGGTGGGTGGACGAGCCGCCCCTGGGGCTCAGTCCCGGCATCTCCTGGTCCCCACGCCTGCTCTCCTCGGAGCCCCGTCCCCGGCCTGCTGCCGGCTCTTTGCTCTGAGCCTTCAGGGGCCGGTTTCTGAATCGTGTGTAATACGCAGCCCTGCACACCTTGCCGGGAACACTTACTTCATTGTACTTTTTAAAAAAGAGAGAAGGAAAACCCTGCCTTGCAGACTTGGGTAATCAGGGCTGACAGACGTCACTCAGAATTTTATTATTCAAAGCCACAATGATTTTCCAAATAACCTAAAAGTATATAATCCAACCTCAAAATAGTGTCCTGTAACAGAGGCCAGGGAGCATGTAGGAAATGACGTCAGATCTTGGCACCCCTCGGGTGCTGGGTCACTGGCTTCGAAAACTTTTATGTTCTTGAGAAACACAGGAACATGGAACTGTATTGAGTTACTTGGTGTGGCTGCCAAGGCCTCCGAGAGTTGGGGGTGTTTGGGTGTTTCCCCCTGGTCCCTCAGCCAGCAGGACACCAGCCCCCGTAAGAGCTTTCTCCTCATTCTGGGAGAGCAGGAGAAAGTATATAACAACTTGCATGTATTTTAAAAATTAAGTTGGACCTGGGGGTGCAGGCCTGTCATTCTAGAACTCTGGGCCCAGATCGGGGCAACTTTGTGACCTAGCCAGGCCCTATCTCGAAATCCAGACTAAGAAAAGGACTGGGTATGGAGTGCTGGGCAAAGGCCTTGGAGCGGATCTCCTGAACCACTCACTCACTCTGTGTGTGTGTGTGTGTACGTGCGTGTGTGTGTGATCTTCTCATCTGTGGGTTATCCTGCTTTATTCAGACCATGTCCCGCCAGGTAGATGTGGCAGGTGTAGCCGTAGAAACAAAGAAACACTGGGTACTTGCCATCACCCAGGCAGTGTGCTTTGCTTACCTTGCTTACTCTTTAACTATTCTTCGTAATTACTTACTTGAGATTATGAATATTCATATCGGTGTCACTAAAGCAAAGTTAGTGATCGGCTGTGCGCTAATGAACCTGTAAGAGTTATTGTCCCGTTGTACAATGTGGACATTGAGGTCCGAAGAGGAGGCTGAGGAGCTTCCCTGGTGTAGACCAGGTAAGACGGCAAAACAGGGCTTGGAATTTCAGTAGGCAGATCGGATCTTGGCAGCCGGCGTGGAGGGGACTGCGGGCTGGATATCCTGGCCCGTGGTGCTGGGACAGTGGGCAGGACCAGCAGGCTGTCTTTCTAGGACTAGACAGACATTGCAGAACAGGTTTGCCCTGAAGTGACATGGAGGAAGGGAAAAGTGGCCCTGGCTGGCTTGGCCCCACCCTCCCCTAGGAGCTGTCAGAGACTGGCTGTGCCCCAGGGGGCTCCGTGGAAGTTATCTCCCCAGATGGGGTGTCCAGGAAGCAGCACTGGGGGGCTTCTGAGCCGGGGAGAGGCCGGCCGGCTGCCAGCATGGCTGGCCGGGCCGTGGCTCCGCGTTCTCTGACTGTATCTTTGTTTCTGTGAGCCTCTGAGCGGCGTGGGCTCCCCCTGTGCTGGGCGGACTCCGCAAGGCATGGAGAGCTTGCCTGGTTAAGTCAACATGTTAGAATATTACCTGTCTGTTAACCTGTCAAAGTTGCTCTATGGGCCCCTTTCATCCCCTCCCCCATGGACTTTCCCCTGGAGTTTTCTGCTTGCCCTCTGGTTCCTTTCCCTTCCCTCATCCTACAAAACATCCCCCAACCCAGAGTCATTAAATATCGCCAGAATTCTGCTAGGGATGACTGCCCTGTTCGCCCAGTTGGTGACTCCAGACCAAGGACAGGCGGTGGGGGCTCCCAGCTGGAGAAAGTAACCTGAGCCTGCCAGGTGGGCCAGGGACACGGGAGGGGGCTGGCAGCCGGCCTCCTGGGGCCTCTTCCTTCCCTCCTGCCAGCTCCACCCTCTCTTTAAACACTGGGTCTATACATTGGAGGGTCCCAGGGGAACATCCGGTTCTCAGCCTCAAAGTCCTCAGAGGCTGAGATCCGGTTCCGAGTTGTGTCCTGGGTTTAGGCTGCTGGACTGAAGGGGTTCTTTGGAGATTCACTGTTTCCCCCCCCCCCCCCCTTTAAATTGTGGTAAAAGGCATGCAATGTAAACTTTTACGGTTTCAGCCATTTAAAGAGGTTAAAGAACATTCACTATGCTGTGTAGCCCTTGTCACGATCTAGTTCTAGGACTTAAAATCTTCATGTCTTTCTTAAATGGTAGCTACCTATTGAAGGGTTTGGGTATATCGCCCAGGAAATCCCAACCCCTGAGGTGGGGCGTGCCCAGCCCCCGCAGCCCCATCTACCCCGCTCTGTTGAGGACGGACCCCCAGAGCGGAATCACGCAGTCTGGGCCTCTTTATGTTCAGCTTCTTCTACTGAGTGTGTTGTCGTCAGGGTTCTGAGATCCACTTTTGTTTTCTGCTCTGGGGCCTCAAGGGACAATGGAGCAATTGCTGGGGACCTGTGGGGTGGCCTCAACTTCTGTCCGAAGGCCCTTGTTCCTGGTGAACTCCAACCTCTGGTGTCTCTGCCAGTGGCTCGGGACCTGGTGAGTCTCCCCTGCCTGTGTGTGAGTGAGGGGGTGGGGGTGGTCATTTTGACTTTCCCAGAAGCCATCAGGCCACCTGTCTGCTGGCTTCCTTGACTTCTCCTGCTGCTGCCTTTCCATTCTCTGATGACTCATGGGAAACACTCATCTTTGGACATTTGGGTTCCACTCGCTCAGAAGGTCAGTTTCATAAAGGTAAAACATAGGCTTCTGGAGTCTGGGAGGTCCTGGGCGTGGCTGTGTCTCCCCTCACCGTGCGGGCTCTGTGTTCCCACCTATAAATAGGGATGATGGTGCCCAGCCTTCAGGACTGAGTGGCAAGATGCATTCCTGAGAACCACTGTGGATAGTGGCTGGGGTTCAGGATATGTATGGTGATGGGGTATCAGTGGTTAGGACTTGTGCTGTGATTGGTTAGGTGTTTAGGACATGTACTGTGTGAATTGTTATTGGTATTTAGTACATGTATGATGATTGGTTATTGATGTTTAGGATTGGTTATTGTGTATGGTGATTGGTGATTGCTAATAAAATTATGAGTGATATACCACCCCAACCTCGCCCAGGTGACCTCTGCCATTCTAGAGGCTTGGACAGCTTCTAGAATGTGCGCAAGACTTTCTAGTGTGTTTTAAAAGTAGAGATATTTGCTGATTTTCAGAACTCAGATCATGTTTTGCTTTGAGGCAGGAAGAGCACTCGGCCTCCCTCGGAGTCAGCACCAACGTCTCATCAGTCCCTTTCTTCCTTCCGTCTGTTTTGTGGAAGTGTTTCTTTGGAACTCCTCCTTGTTCGAAGCCAATCCTCGTGGTCAAATTGCCATTCCACTTGGCCGACCTCATGGGCCTGGGTGACAGGGCAGCCTGGTAATCTTTATGTGGCACACAGTGGGCTCTGGGGAGTGGGAAAGAGTTAATGTGTCCCCAGGTGCCCTGTCCCTTTGGGCCATTAGGGGAAAAGTGACTATTTTTATGTGAAGCCTGACTCATGTTCACTTTAGTTCTATAAAGCTTATTATTCTGTTTTTATTATTGTTTATTTATTCATGATTGGTTAATGACATATCGGTCTTGTGTGTTATGTGAGCTCTCCAAGCAGGCTGTGCTGATGTCGGTGGGCCCATGATGTCAGGTCCATCTCGGGCTACTGAGCGACCAGCATGTTGCATAAGACCTTTGTTCAGTTGCATGCCTGTGACTTACTGGCCCTCAGCCCATGTGCCTTGTGGTGTGAGGAGATGGAGTAGGCAGCTCCCTGGCCATGGCCTGCCGTCCAGCTGTGGCGTCCACTCCTGGCTACCCCTCTGGATCCTCTCCAGGGCTGAGCAGAGTGGGGCAGGCGCCTTCCCGGGTAGGGAACAGCCTTGCATGGCTGTTGGCACCGAACGGCTTTTCACAAAGGAGACAGCTCGTTATGTTTAACTAGGAGAAGTCAGAACCGTGCTCCTGGAGTCAGGCAAATTGTTGTTCACTGCCTTCTCCTGATAATAATTATTATTGGCGTGACATGGTAAGCATGTATGTGTGAGTCTGTGCACATTTTTTCTTTATGAAAGGACAGCCTGTGAACTTGTTTTTCAGCTCACATTTGGTGAGTTTTATTGATTTTATTTTATTTGGTACTGGGGATTGTACCCAAAGCCTCTGCCCTGAACTACATTCAGCCATTTAATTTTTTTTTTTTTTTTAAATTTTGAAACAAGGTCTTGGTAAGTTGCCTAGGTTTGGTCTTGCGTGTTGCCTAGGCTGGTTTTCCATTTGGGATCCTCCTGCCTCAGCCTCCCAGAATATAGTGATCATAGGCATCCCTCTCCCCACTTCCACGAAGTAGTGTTTTTTGCACAGGATCGTCTGCCTTTCCTTAGTGTTGGTGGATTTCCGTTCTGAAAACAAGCTTCTCTTCGTGAAACATCCCCCAGAACCGAGTCTGGTGTGCTGTGCTGCATGCTACCCGCTCACCCCAGGGCCCTTGCAATGGGTGGTGCTGGGCCTGACTAGAAGTGTCCCGGGGAGGCCGGCGCACCCAGCTGCGGGCGAGCTGTTTATGCCTCCTGTGGAGGAATCTAGGGAAAATTATTAGTTCTTTGCTCCTGAACTTCCAGAAAGTTCCAACCTGAGGAGAGCTGAGCTAGAGACGGGAGATGGCACACTCACAGTGGTGCTGACCCCGGCTCTGAGCTCCTGCCCGCAATACTCCGAAGCCACCTGCTCAGGGCCCCGCGTCTCAGGACAGGGACTGTGCAGGCATCACCTGGGGGACTGTCTGTCGGGCCGTGTCTTCCCTCGGGGCAACCTGGTGCTCTGTTTAACAAAGGAGACCAGCTGGGCTTGGTGACGAGGGCCATTAATCCCAGCACTCTGGGAGGCTGAGGCAGGAGGATCCCAAGTTTGAGCCCTGCCTGGAAACATTATTGACTTAGCAAAACCCTGTCTCAAAATTAAAATATTAAAAAAATGGGCTGGGGATGTAGCTCAGTGGGATGGCTCTAAACTTAATCCCTAATATATCAAACAAAGAAAAAGAAAGAAGCAAACAGAGACAAACTGGACTTCTCTTTTTCTCAAGAAGGAGGGATTTCTTGGGGCCCGCTGTGGGCCTGGGTGGAGATTGTATCTTCTTCCTGCTGGTGCCTGCTCCTCCTGTGTGCTTTGGGGCAGGGACTCTGGGCAGCGAACTCTCCAGCCTCTTCCAGTTCGCTGGCTCTGTGATAAGGGTCCAATGGATTCGCTGTCACGTTGCTTAGAAACAGGATGGAAATAGGCCAGTTGCCCTCCCAGTGGGTCTCCCGAGCACTGGGGCCCACCAGACGCGAAGGAAGCTAAACCTTCTCTCTGGAAGTGGCCCCGTCCTGCCTCCTGAGCTGGGGGAACCAGCAGCAACGCCGTCCACACGCAGAGAAGCTGCTTGCTGTGGATCCTCAAGCCGTGGGAGCTAGGCTCCGTCCACCTTGGGGACAATGGCTGGACAAAAGAGCCCTGCAAGTAGAAGAGCGGGGGGAGCTCAGGACGCCCCGGAGCAGCTCTGTGTCCCCTCAGCAGCCTGTGGGCTCCGAGCCACGTCCTGGCGTAGCGTGAGCGCGTCCGGCTTGTCTGGGGCTGGGGCTGAATCACCAGGAGTCCCCACTGTGTTGGCAGCGGCCGCTTAAAGAGACCCAGGACTGAAATGACAGAAGTGGTTGGAGGTTCTGGCCAGAGTCAGCTGGAAGAGGGAATCTGTCAGGCTCTCCTGAGGTGCAGGAAAAGCCCAGGCCTGTCTGCCAGGGGACTGTGAGGGGAACTGGGGGGGTGGTCCTCTGGTTTTGTTGAGGAGGATGGGAGCTGGGTCTGAGGACTTACGTGTGATGCCTTCATTCCAAGGGCCCCTTCTGCTGGCGCAAGCTAATGTTGATGGAGAGCTTTAGCTTGGCTAAGTCCTGAAATCCACGCACACTTAAGGCTCCCAGTAGCCATATGGCTAGTGGCCTGTTTTACAGACAAGGAGGACGCGTAGCAGGATCACGTGACTCACCTAAAGTCAACAGCAGGTCAGCAGTCTCTTCCTCATGCCCCGTTCTCCTGCTGCTGGCCAAGTTTCTTGTGCCCAGCCTCATGGGGTTCCTCTCTGTCTGCTGGCTGACACCCATTGCTGTGACTGTGATCGCTGTTGTCCCCTTCACCGGCCTGGGGAGTAGCGGGTGTCGGGCCGCGTTGTGTCTCCAATACTCAGCCCTTAACTACAGTAGGCTCCTTAACTATTGAATTCACGAGTGAGCAGGTGGCACTGAAACCCTGTAGCTAATCTTCCTGCCACCCGGTCGCCTCCAGCTGCTGCCTGGCCAGGAAGTGCATGTGGCCTAAGGCGCCATCGTCGGCCAGGGCAGCCAAGTCCCCTCTGGGGACATTGGCACGGGAGGGAGGCCCTGCACTCTGCAGTGCCTGGCCAGCTTGTGCCATCTGTCTGCCGCCATGGGACGGCATGGGTGGCCCAGAATCCTCTGGAGCCCTGCCTTTCCCACCCTGCTCCTCTGGGAGGGTGGGTAGGAACCATGCAGGAGGAAACTAGCTGTTCTTGTCTTGCGATAGGCTTGGGGGTTGGGGGCCAGGGACCAACTGTGAACAGCCTTAGGGGGCCAGGCCCACTCTCCCTAGATTTTTAGGGAGAACAAGGTTGTATGCTACTTTGTGAGGGATGCCCACCCTCGAATTTCTCTTTGAAAAATGCCTCATATTATTTAGGGACCTCTCTAGGAGGTGAGAAGTGGGTGGCCACTGCAGGTCTGGGCAGCAGGAGAACCCAGGATAAAGGAGGGGCTTCCTGGAAGTCCCTCCTGTCCAGAACTCTCTGCCCTCCTGGGATTGGGCCCATTCCAGAAGGCTGGTTGGATGAGTCAATCAAGTCATGTTGCGAGGGATTGGAGACCCCTGTTATTTTTCAGCAACATTTGCTGAAAATGTGAATAAATACATAATTGAGGGAGTTATGGTGATATGAAGGATTTTAAAAGTGGAGGGGCCTGGTTGTCCCCAAATCTCTCCTCCTGGAGTCAGGCCTGGAGACCCAGCCAAGGGGTGTACTGAGGACGTCCTTGCTGGAGATGCTCCCAAGCCAACCCAGGGACTGTCAGCGTCCAGCCTACCGCAGGTCCAGTCCGAGCCAGGAGCAGGTGTCGTGGTGGCCTTGCCCGCCCTGTGACTCAGCACCCAGTGGCATTCTTCACCCGCCTTGCCTGAGCCTGAGTCCTGGCCAGGCCTCTGTGATCCGGCTTGGGGGGGGGGGGGCACCCAGTGGTTTCGCCGCTGGCCCCGGCTCCTTCCTCCCTCTGCTCTGCTGCCCCAGCAGGTTGAGTATGCAAGGCCTCTGCAAGAGCTTGGGTTTTCCTGCGAGTCCCATCTGCTCTGCCACCCTGTGGGGACTCCACATGGCCCTGGATTTGTGGCAAGCTGTGTTGGATTCCAGGAGGGTGCTCTCTTTCCAGGAGGGAGGCCTTTTCACATTCTCCTCTTTTATGGTGTGTGCTTCCAACAGAGCGGGTACAGCTACTCACAACTGTAAGAACACACCCACCCACGCTCACGACACTGGTGGAACACTGCCTATAGCCTGGGGCTTTGGTGAAGCCTCAAACAAGTGAGTGAGACCCTTTCTCCTGATTTTGCTTCGTGATAGAACCCTTATTTGCGTACAACATGTACTGAATTCTCCAGCCTTCAGATTGGCTCTTAGTATAAGGTCCATACAATGAGTAATTTAAATGTCAAAAATCTGCAAACAGTCTTCCAAAGCATCTGTTGATAGAAATGAGCTCAGTTTATCCCTAACACTGACCTTGACCCTGACCCAACCCTAACCCTTCATCCTGAAAATAACAGTCATTTTGAAGGCTTCTGTTTCTCTTACAATAACATCTTGGGCCTGGATGTACCATAGTACTCCACTGGCTTACAGGAGAAAGTGTTGCTTGGGCTGTGTGTCTTCCTCCCAGGCCTAGCTTCATTGAGATACAGTGATAAATAAAAGTTAAACGTATTCAGGGCGTAACGCATGGTTGTGTTTGACATGCGAGAGGTGAACAGAACATACAGTGAGTGTTTAAAAAATGTATACATTTATTACAGGAAAAGACATTGCCCTTAATTCCTCTCAAAATATCCCCCTTCACTTCAGACACACTTATCCCCTGTTCTTGTGGGTTTCTGAAGCAGTTCTGGAAGTCCGCTTCCATGAGGTTCTTCACACGATGTGACTAAAAACCCGGTGATTGCTGCTGCCGAGTACCGTCTGATGGGACTGCCAGCACAGCGGTGTGCTCTCGTTGGCCTTCTGTGCAGATGTGGCACTGTGTGGCTTCTGGCTCTTCCTCAAAGTCCAAATGACCACGAAATATAAATATTCAGAATACCAAGCCAGCCACAACAACGCAACTAGTGACACTTAGAAGACTTCCAGAACTGTTTCAGAAAGGGGCAGGAAGGATAAGCAGAT
This sequence comes from Ctenodactylus gundi, assembly GCA_004027205.1. Lineage (NCBI taxonomy): Eukaryota > Metazoa > Chordata > Mammalia > Rodentia > Ctenodactylidae > Ctenodactylus > Ctenodactylus gundi. The sequence continues at coordinate 128,104 of PVKB01002008.1, read as the reverse complement.
TTGAAGAGAGAGAAAATATTTTGAGGGGATCAGCATCAATATGTCTTAACTGAAATCATTTTAACTTTTCACCACATTTTTGATCACATCTCAGATATGGAACACATCGTGAGCCATCACAGTCAAAGTAATTAATACAGCCACTACCTCCTGTGATTACCATTTGCGCGTGGCAGTGGGTGGGGAGAAACTTAAGATCTGCTGAGTGAATTTCAAGCGAACAATATAGTATTTTTTTATGGTACTGTGGATTGAACACGAGGCCTTCACACTGAGCTACACTCCCACCCCATTTTTTTTTTTTTTTTTTAAATTTTGAGACAGTGTCTCACCAAGTCACTGAGTTTCACAAGCTGGCTTTGAACTTGGGATCCTCCTGCCTCTCAGCCTTCAGGAATGCTAGGATTGTAGGCATGTGCCCCCTGCCCGACTTAACTATATGAAGTATTCTAAAGTGTGGCCACAGTGTCACGCGCTGGAGTCCCCAGCACTTCCTGTAACTGGTTGTCCCCTGCTCACCTGCGGTCTTCCCCTCCTTTCTCCTGGCCGGACGGCCGTGTAGGAGAAGGAACAGGAATCTCTTCCAGGCAGATACTCAGTCCCTGTAACCAATTAGATTTTTCTCATCCACAGGCAGATCTGCCTGCGGTTTCTGGGCAGGATTCAAAAGTGAAATGGGTTCCAGCAGCCACTCAACCAGACCGCGAGGCCGCGGGGAGATAGCAGGCCCCGATCCCGGGCATGGCTCTGCTTGGAGATGTGGTACCAGCGGCCTGTGCTTCAAAGACCCTGTCCGTCCTGACCTGAAGGTGTGGACTTGACCAGAGGGACAAGATTGCAAACACGGAGATGAAGCACAGAGCTCGTGTTGCCATCCTTTTCTTTCCACAGTGCTCTCTACTTCCTGTTACTGTTAATCGCTTACGTGTAGAGGCTCTTAGTTGAAAGCCGAGTCCCCGTTTAAGAGGTTGTGTTGTGTATTAATTCAAGCTGCTCTTGGCGTGGAGGAACATTTCCTCTGACCAGTAGCTTGTTTTCTTTCTTTCTTTTTTCTTTTCTTTTCCTCTTTGCAAGCCAGGATGGCACTGAAGAATTCCCCAGCGTGGGGATACGGCTCAATTTCTTCAAACGTTCCTAACCTATCTCTTTTCTAGTCTTGCAAAATATATACAGCGCTTGATAGTGTTTCTGAGCCTTGCGGGGAGCGGGGCAGGTGAAAGCATTTTGCATCGAAGGCAGGAGGCTCGGAATAAAATATGGGCTCTTTTTGAAGACAGACCCTGTGGCCACGGTTAACACGCTGGGCAAGCCCTTGTTCAAGCTCGCTTGGAACCCCTTCTAGACAGGCAAGCAGTTTAATTATCTCCATCCTTTGCCCTAGTTCTTTCCCATTAAAAAAAAAAGTCTCTCACTTTGCTGTGGACCCAATCCTGTGTCCTTCCCGCCGCTGCGTGTTACGGTGCAAGTCTGCCTGCAGCTTCTCCTTCAGGGAGTTTCGATAGACACTACAGAGAGAGGGGAAGGAAATTCAATTCTGTAGGTGTTGCCCTTGTCCCCTGAAAGTCATCCTGTCGATTGAAATGCCAAAAACCAGGAAAGCTCTGTGGGTCAGACCCAGAGAGCAGAGAGGAGCTAGTTAGAGTTGTCCAGAGCGAAAGTTTAATTCCTGGACTGGAGTGTGTCGGAAGTTCTGCGTAGGTTTATGGTTGTTAATAGGCTACCTGCCCCGATTGAAAGCCATCCAGAATGTTTAAATTTAAAGAAGTTTATTATACTGAAAGATACATCGCTAAGAATGATAAGCGCGTTTAAAAGGGAGGGTGTGTTTTTGCTATTTTGAGAGGGGAACGAATGCCAAAAAGGTGTTTACTGTATTCACTCTTTATATTTATTCGTCTTACTGTTAGGTTGACCTCCATGACCAAAATTTGTGTCAAATAAAAACATGACGGCGTGTCCTCATTTCCCTTATGTGCTGGATCCGGAATCGTGCAGCTTCTGGCTCCTCCCCAAAGTCAAAATGACCATGAAAGGTCACTGCTTTGAATTGGTTCAGGACATGGTGGCAGCCGCAGCTCAGCTCAAGACGGAAGAGGACTTCCAGATCTGCCTCAGAAAATGGCAGGATGGCAGCATCAGTCTGTGGGAAGAGGGGGAATAATTCGAGAGGGATAATGGATCTTTTAGTGTCATAATTTAAAAAAACCTAAACCTCCCGTTTTTGATCATACCTTCTGTGGCCATGCTCTGTTGAGAACAATTTGCTTAAGAACGTGGGTGACATTAAGTGTCCTACGAAGATCCTAGCTAGGAAAATGACACATTAGTGGGAAAACTGGGGATCCCGAACAAAATGTCTGATAGTCAACAGTAATAATCTGTCATGGTTAATGTCTTAATGTCTTAGTTCTGACAAGCACGCATTGGTCGGACTACTTGTCTGCTCTGGGGCAAGCTGGGAGAAGATGTGTGAGAACTCTCCGCGCTGTCTTCACAGCTAATCTATGAATCTAAAATTATCCCAGAAGAAAAATCTCATTAAGGAACCACACACATAGGCACATTGAAAATGTTTGGCAAGATTTTAACAAATGGTGAGTGGATTACCATTGAGTGCTGGAGTACTGGATGATCTGAATATTCCTGTTTGCAATAAGAATTTTTTATTTCAATGAATGTCTATTAAGGCACAGTCCTTCAGGGAAAGGAAATGGCAGGCACAATATAATTTTGTTGTTGGTTGGGCATGGGAGCAGATCTCTCTGTCCGACGTTGTGGGTCCTGTGGGGTTAAGTCCGTCCTCTGGGTACCGCCGTGCAGCTGACTGCAGAGAGTGTGGACTTAGGATTGAAGCGGAAATCCGGTTTGAGTCCATGCCTTGCCAGGGGTGTGGCCCTGCATGGTTACTTTGTCTGTGGCTCAGTTTTTAAAGAAAGTCTGTAGAATGGGTTTAAGGGCCCTGATCTCATAAGGCCATCACTGGAATTAAATGACACAGCACATTATTATTACTTATCACTGGGATAAGGGCCCAGAAAGCTCCATCGCGCATGGATTCTGGAGTGTGAACCCGTCTTTCCTAAAATCATTACATTTCTCTGGTAGAAGAGGGTGGGAATCATATTTACTTGTAAATTTGCTTAATAACAATTTATGGGCTGTTATGCAAACATTGGGTCTCTGAGAATCCTTATGGCATTATAACCATTCCCTCTCCACTGTGCTATGTCCTGATCCCCAATAGTCTTTGTGGGTTGTGTTTGTATAGATGGTATCTAACTCAGGCTGGTTAGAGAAAAGCCTTCATAGCCAGATCTGATGGCCGAAGGTCTGTAATCCCAGCACGTTGGGAAGCTGAGGCAGGAGAACACCAAGTTTGAGCCCAGTGCTAGCAATTTAGTGACTTAGCAAGACCTGGTCTCAAAATCAAAACTAAACAATGGACTATATAGGTCAGTGTGAAGGCCAAGGGTTCAATCCCAGTACTATGAAAAATAAATAAAAACAGACAGACTGACCCTCATAGATGGATTTTCTTTTTCTTTCGCAGTCTCAACCCTTGTATGGAGATGCAGTGACTTCTTGCTGTGACTTGCCTCTGAGTCAGGGGGCTATCTCTGAGGAGTGTCCCTGGGGAGATGGCCATTATCATCTTTCCTGATGCTAGCTGGTGAAAGATTTTCCGCAGAAGGGTGGCCCTGGGTGGTGAATACAGGGTCGAAGCCTGCCTGTGCCGTACAGGGCAGAATGTTCTGTGTGTGGCCTGGAGCCCAGGCCACCTGACTTCTGACCCCACGTGGGCCACTCCTAGGAAAGGTCCCTGGAGCCTGCCTGGGCCTCTGCTTATGGTCTGTTAGACTTCCTGGGTATGGTGTTCCATGATTCTAGAACATCTGGCAAGGAAAAAAACCCCACCATCCTCCCTCGCCCTGCAGAAGACAAAACTAAACAAAAATCCCCAGTGAACATCAGAGGCCTGAAGACTTTGATCATACCATTTAAAAAATGTTTATCTAATACTAGATAAAAATACACTCCCTTACCTTTGAGGGGAAAAATTATTAAATAACCAGAAAGGCTTCAGAGTGTTTCCTCTCCCTCTGCTTTCCAGGAGGAGAAATATTTTCTCAAAGTGATTTGAATATTAAAGAGCTGGGCCCAGAAGCCCTGGGTGTCAGGGCTGGAGATCCCCAAGTCAGTCCAGTATCTTCCCAAATAGTGGATGTGTACATGGCGTGAACAAGAGATCCCTTCCCTGTCACCCCTGAAGTCACCTTCCCACTTTTAATTTAAAATGTTTTTTTTTTTTCAGGCTGGGATGTGTGCTGAGAAACTTAATCCATTTGTTTCTGATTCGTTTACACTTAACTCATCAACATGCTATTTTAGTGAGAGGCGTTTCAGGCCCACGAGGAGTCTAATTCTAGCAGAACAGGAAATTGCATGCTGCTCAGGGTAACTGCACACAGTCCCTGGCGGCTCCTGCTTCAGCCTTAACTTGAACCCCAGAGAGAGTGTCTACACTGCGTGCGTGGCTTTAGATCCAGCTCTGGGCTTCAAATACCAGCTCTCCTCAGTCCTCCCCGGCCTCCTTGGTCCTGGCACCCACAAGGTGTGCGCACAGCCCTGCGAACTCCTCACACCCCTGGTCCTTTCACGTCACGGTGGTTGGGCTACTCTCATTTTCTGGCCCCCAGTATTTCATTTATAGATAGAAAAGTTGAGTTTTACAGGCAGCGCTCACATCCCTGCGAGGAAGAATCCACAACTGGTATATTTTTTCTTAATTCCTCAAGGGACTTGCTCTGTCCCTTTCCCAGCTGGTCCTCGCGTCCCTCACAGGTCCTCCTGTTCTTTGATTCGTTCTGTGTCAACTGCACAGCTGAGCCTCCTTCCAGCCAGTACGGCAGCTTGTATCTCATTAACCAGAGAACTCCATGTTTCGGTGCAATTTTTTTTTTTTTTAAATCTTAAGGCAAAACTTGCGTCTGCTGTCCTGGAACAAATCTGAAATGCACAGATGAGAATGGCAGCCCAGCGAGTTCCCACAGTCCCTGCTGCCTGCCCCTGTCCCCGGGCCCTTCTGGTTTCTATTCTGCCTACAGTAGTGTTGCTGCTGTTGTAAAGAAATTTCATATAAATGGAGCCCATCACCTATGATTTTACTAACACAAGGCCGACATCCAACCAAAAATTCCAGAAATGAAATAATCCGTAAGTTTCAAATGACTTTCATTGCAGCATGTTGTTACAATTACTCTATTAATAATTACTGTTAATCTCTTACTCTGGCTAATTAACAAATTAAACTTTATCATAGCGCTGGGCCTGGAGGCACAGGCCTATTACCCTAGCCCTCTAGGAGGCTGAGGCAGGAGGATCACATGTGTGAGCCTAGCTTGCGAAACTTAGGGACTTCATGACACCCTGTATAAGATCAAAAATAAAAATGTGGAGCTGGGTCCGGTAGCACAGGCCTGTAATCCTAGAACTCTGAGAGGCTGAGGCAGGAAAATTGCAGGTTGGATTGGAGCCCAACCTGGGCAACTTAGTGACCTTGCCAAGCCTCTGTCTCGAATAATGAAAGGGGGCTCATATATAGCTCAATTCAGGGCTCTATCCCCCATCACAAAACAAAAGCTTAGCACAGGTGTTTATATATAGGAGAAGGCATGGTATTTATAGATTTTAGTACTGTGTGCAGTTTCAGGCGTCCCCGGAGGGGGGGGGGGTCTTGGAACATGGCCCCCTTGGATAAGGGGGATGACTTTATTCCTTTATATATTTTTTTAAACTTGTGATGCTGATGCTTTTGAGATTTATCTATGTTATGACGTGTATGGGAGGATGACTCTTCCCCTGTCCTCCAACCCTAAGTACAGAGGATGACTTTAGGGCCGCACACATCCTAGCAGAGTCTCCCTAAGTTGCCCAGGCTGGCCTCAAACTTGCGGTCCTCCTGCCTCAGCCTCCTGAGTAGATGGGATGACAGGGCTATACCCCCAGGCCCATTGAAGGTGTCTTTGTTTATTGCTGGGCCATGCCCTGTTGTGGGCCCGTCCCACTGTTTTGTTGTGTGTGTGCGTGTCTCTCTCTCTTTCTCTCTGTGTGTGTGTGTGTGTTTTCAATCTTGTCCTCTTTCCTGGTTTTTGGCTGTTTCAAGTGAAGTTGTCACGAACATTCTTGAACAGAGCTTGAGGACACAGGTGTCCATTTTCTCTTGGGCAAATAGCTCAGGGTGGAATCACAGTGTGGCTCGTGTGATAAGCCCCCTTCAGGCCTTTTCTGCAAATGGCCGTCCTGCTTTCTCCCCCATCAACAAGGCCTCAGAGTGCCAGGTGCTCCACTCCTCAGGCACGTGGCCTGCTGTCATTGGGTGACACTCTAGCCTGTGGTGCGCATGTGGGGGTGTCGCGTCGTGTCCTCATCTCATGCCCCATGTTGTGTTGACTGCATGGACGTAGTCAGATAGGGGCAGCAGAACATGCGGTTCAGCAGGATAGACAGATGTCCTGCACCCGGCGACTCTGGATTGACTTCCGGAAGGGCTGAGAAACCTTCCTTTTCCTTAGGAAGCTCGAGCTCTTTAATCCTCTTTCCTCCTTGGGGATCTGTTCTCCTTACACGGTGATTACCTCCCCGGTGGGGACATTTATGCCCTGAGCTCACGAGCGCTCCTTGGAATTTGCGTGGGCGCTGTGCATTCCTGTGACTCTTAGGTGCCCCTCCCCTGACTTAGCCTTTGGGACCAGGGCTCGGTGTACTTGGGTGTACTTGTCAGGATCCCCCGTCCAGCAGAGGGAGAGACACACCAGAGGTGCTCGGTGGAGATCTAGCCAGGTTTTGTCTTGTGCATGTTGTTTGACCAGTGAGCTGGGTCATTGCTTAGTCGGGGGAGGGAGGGAGGTGAGGACAGGGCAGGTGGAAGATCTGGCCCCCGTGCCTTTGGGGTGGTCTCTATCAGAGAGAGGGCAAGGCAGATCTAAGTAACCTGATTTCGGATGGGATGAGGGAGCAAGGTGCACACTCCGACTTGGGCGTGGTGCTTATCCTCTAAGCCTCTACGTGCCCATGTATGTACTGGAAGAATAGTAGTTCCCACTGCACAAGACGGCTGTAGGGATTGGATCCCGTGTCCAGAAAGCCCTCATCACGGAGGTAGGGACGTAGCAATCCCCCAGGAGGGACAGCCTGCAGTTTCAGGTATGCACACTCTGTGACAGTTGCAAGCCTTCAACTCTTGGATGGGTTTCTTTCAGTAAAGGCAAAGCTCTGATAGCCAGTGTCGCCTCTGGTCGTGGTGCTGAGGCTGTGACTGCAAAACAGTGATTGATGTATAAGAGGATTTTTTTTTTAAACTTTGAAAAGGTAGCAGACACCCTGCATGGGGTGTGGCAGTCATTCTACCCATGGACCTAGATGGTCTTCCAACTGGCATTGGTCAGTTACAGTGGTGCTTCATAGGGTGATATTCTTGAACTGAGCCTGGGCTTTGCTTTCTGGCTAGCCTCAGGCTACCGGAACTAACTGGGCTCCACGTGGTCCCTTCACAGTAAGCAGGATTATCAATCATCAGTCTGTAGGAAGGAGGGAGCTCGAATCCTGTTCCTAAGGAAAAGGCTGAGGAGCTGGTTGATGGGCCTGAAAGGTCACCCTGCCACGGCCTTGTCCTCCTTGGTCGGACGTCCTTGGGCTCTGAGATCAAGTCCCCTCCCTTTTTCTTCATCCACCTCTCCAAGCCAGTCCTGGGTCCCCTTCAGGGTAGGGGAGCCGCTGTGCAGCTCAGACAGATGGGCCTGATGTCAGGGGCAGAGAGAACTGTCTGGATTCTCCTCCAGGCCTCCCTCCTCCACCACCCTCTTGATCCAATATTGAGTAAGAGATGTTGGCAAGAGCCAGGGAAAGACAGCTCAATTGTTTCGACTTGCAGAAAAGGGTGGGGGGAGTGGGTTCTGATCCACAGTGACTCATGCACACATGCACACAGACCCCTATCCCCAGCGCGCCCTGCCTACAGAAGGTTCCAAACGGAACACAAAACCAGAAACCACAAGCCAATTGCCCCTTGTCTGTGTGTCTGTGGAGTTAGAGAGAGGTTCTCCTGATGGGTTCCCTGGGAGTCTTTACCCTTTTATTTTATTTTATTTTTTTGCCTTTGGCATGGGGTGATTCTCCCAGCTAGGCAGCAGGCCATCCTGGTAAAGCCAGGTTAATTGCAGGCTTCCCTGTGCCGCTCTGTCCCCAGCCCCCTTCCTCAGGGATCCCTTCTCATCCGCCTCCTAGAACAGCCTTAGCTCTGTTTCTTGGACTCTGAATGTGGTAGCTGTGATCCCCGGCCGGGCAGTGAGGACAGATGGTGTAACTGCTCCAGGGCTTCATTCCTATGCAAGAAGCCTGCAGGCTCCAACAAGCCGCCAGCCAGGCTCCACTGAGGTCCCAGCACCAGTGGAAATAAAAAAAAAAAAAAGGGGCTAGAGAGAGGGATTATTTTGTTTCGACGTGTTTGAAAGTGGGATCTGTGGCCAGTTGAGTTTTTTTTTTTTTTTCCCATTCCCCCCTTATTTACACAGTCTGTTCGGAGACACACTCAGGCCTGTTTGGATTGGGTGTTTGCTCCGGAGACCGGCCAACTATTTCAGCACCGTGCGTTGGCACTGCCACCTCGGCGGCACCAGGAGGCCCGGTCGGTCACAAGACCTCCCAGGGCCTCTCCTCCCTTTATCCGTTTCCCCCCTTCCTGCCGATGTCCAGCAACCTGGGGCTGGGCACCCGCTCTGTGGACTTTGCCTTAAGAATGAAGGTTCCCAATGCCTGGCAGAGTCTGGAAAGACAGAGGGAAGGGTTGGGGTGCAGGTCTCAGCTCCTCTTGGAGGGCCTGGGGTGTCGCTTGCGGTACGTAGCCTAGTGCCACCGTGGAGGGAGAAGCGGTGGTTGGGGGGACCCTGGAAGTTTGCATCGAGGATGCTCTCCTGAGGATGCCGGGCTGGGATAAGGCTGATCTGGGGAGGTGGCAGGGACAGAGCCAGCTGCTTTGTGCCCCTGGTGCCGCCACCTTGCCAAGTGGGAAGCCGTATCAGCAACACCGGAGAACTTGCTTGAAATGTCCACCCACAGCTCTGTCCGCAGCGCTGGAGTGGGTGGAAGGGGCTCAGCGCACTAAGGAGCGCCTCAGGTGCCCGGGGAGCGTTAAGTTTGAGCAGCCGTGCTCTGAGGCCCATGTCCCAAAGGGAGTTCGTTTCCTGACTCCCTCCCTGTGCCTTGGGATAGTGTTTTTTTTTTTTTAAACAAGATATGAACCAATACCTTTGAAGAATGTTGCAAAATGAAGCGCCTCCCCCCACGATCACCCCTGCCTCCCCTCCCCAAACTTCCGGCCTGTGTGTGCTGGGGGATGTCTGGTCCAGATGCCCGGCAACATCACAGAAATCGGCCTAATTGGAAGTAACGCAGCTTTCCCCAAAGTCGACATAGGTCGTCTCCTACCATTTCCCCCAAGGAATAAGCATTTGTGTTTTCTGGGGCCAGCTCTGGCTTCTGCCTCAAGGGACCTTATTTTATAGGGGGGCGGGGTTTGCCCTGGGATTTTCCGAGCTCCTTGTTTTCACCTCAGGCACAGAGAGCACAATAGGTAAAACGTGTCCCCTGAGGCTAAGGCAGTGGGTTCTGACTTGGGCTCAGCTCCTTACTGGGGGTATGACCTTCACCAGGTTATAACTACAGCATGCCTCAGTTTCTTTTGCTGTAAAATGGGCGTAAGGGTTGTACGTACCAGATAGACTTCCAGTGACCTGTTTTTCACTCAGTAATACCTAGAACACAGAACCTTTTTAGGAAACATTGGCCGTCTTTTCAGTGTCGTCTCCTGCGGTCACTGCTTCCCACATAGTCTACATGAGTAATCCCAAGCCCAGCTGGTCATCAGCGTCTCTTCCGGGCACGGGAGTGCACACCTGTAATCTCACTATTTTGGGAGGCCGAGGCAGGAAGACCACAAGCTCGAGCTCAGCCTGGGCAATTTAATGAGTCAGGGAGACTCTGCCTGCAACTTAAAAAATGAGAAAAGTTCTAGGGATGTTGCCCTGTTCAAAGGCCACCGGTCAGTTCCCATTACCACTGGTGGGTGGGTAGGTAGGTGGACAGACAGGTGGGGCCATCCATGGAGCTCTTTGAGAAACAGGGTTTCCCAGAGCCCCCTGCTGATCCTCTGAGTCAGTCACCCATAGGAAGCGTGAGAATTTGCGTTTGTGAGGCTACCTGACCTTTGATGGCTGGTGAGTGCCTGCTGGAGCCCCTGGGTCCCTTAGGGTTCAGCAGGCCCAGCCCTGGTTTCAGGCTGTCTCTTCAGAGGACAGGGTGTGATCCGGTCCCGGGCTCTGACGTTACTCTGACGTTATAGTGGAATCTTCCTCTCTGCACTCAGCCAGCCCATCGTCTGTGAAACGAGGGGCCGCGTGGTGTGGTCTAGGGACCAACAACCGCAGCATCCTTCAGGAGCTCGTTACAGCGCGGGATCTCCAGCTCCTCCCTGGACCTGTGGGATCCGAATCTGTGTTTTATTAAGATCCCCAGGAGGTTCTCATTAAACAGAAACAGCACCTCTGCCCAGAAGGATTGTGGGAGGCGGCTGCCGCAGCCCTCTTTCCTCACAGGAAGAGAGCGCCACTCGGCTGAGGAAGGCGCGGTGCGGGTGAACAACGCAGCCGTGACCAGCTGTTATCCATCCATACTGGACGAGCGGAAATGAGCTTCAGGAACCTTGGGGGTTATGGTCAAATTTATGAGAACATTTCCTGACACGGAAGGTTATGAGTCCCTGGGAAGGTGTGCAGGAGTAAGCGAGCTTTGGACGGGCCTCTGCGGAGTCTGTTAAAACAGACTGATAGCTGCCCCTCCGTTTTATGGATGTGTATTGAGGGGTCAATTATGTGCTTGGGTACCGCTAGGCTTGGGGCAGCCGTTGGGGTGACGGTGGCCCTCTACTGCTGCCGTTCATGTGCACACGTCTTGTCCCTGTAGATGGACGACGGTGTGCCTGCTCGCCGAGCTTTATGTGGTCCCGTGGCTGGCATGCGTGTTGCGGCGCACGTGGCCTGGTGGAAGTGGATCGGTTACCTTTTTCTGTGTAACAAATCACCCTATGACTTAGCGGCTTACAGCAGCAATTGTCTTATGTATTTGTGATTTTGGTATCTGTGCTGGGCCTCACTGGGTCTGGTCAGTGGCTGGTTACTCAGGAGGCCTTATTCTGTAAGCGACTTGGTGGGGACGGGGTTCAGATGGCCTCCTCAGACACTAGGCCCCCCTCTCTCTTTTTCCATATCATCTTGGGCCTTCCTTTTCTCCCCGCCTCTGTCTCTCCTTATGATCCCTCTAGTTGGGTGGCTTGGCTTCTTATAGGACCAGAAATCTCCTTAGGCCTGTAGCTGGCATTGTATTCCTTCTGCCATGTTCTACTAGCTAAAGCAAGCGCAAATTCAGGGGTAAGGGGACCCAGAGAAGGCATGGATCTAGGGAGACGGGATTTATTGGAAGCCACCGGCATAGCAGATGACCATACAGAGATGGTGCTGTTGTGGCCCCTGAAACCTGTGTGTGAGAATCACACGGAGGTTTCTAGATCACAGCTCTGATCTCTCTGTCAGCTTTTCCGGTTCTCCGGGCTTCTCTGCCAGAACTCCGGGTCCTTAATATCTTATTACCAGCAAGACTTCTGTTCTTCTGATGATCACACTCTACAATCTAACGAGAAGTTCAGCCCTTGGGCTTTTCTCCCTGCCTCCCCCCCAGCATGGCTTCCCATCCGGTCCAACACAAAAAAGGATATTGAGAAGGAAGTGGCAGGGCCCAGGGGCTACTTCCGCTGCTGCCACCTACCTCATGGAGACTCTTTCTCATGGCAGATCTGTTGGAGAACAGCTCCTTGACCACCCCGCCCCACCCACCCTTGCTGCAGCCTCTTCTCTTCAGAAAACACCACTTTCCGTGAGGGTTCCTCTTACCTCCAAGATGGATCTGGGTTCCAGGGGTACTTGGAATCCTTCCTCAGTCCTGAGCAAGGTGCTGCTTCGGGCTTCACCGTGTCTCAGGGTCCTCCTTTGCCCAGGATGGCCTCCTCCGCATCTCTTGAACTGCTCTCTCTCCGTGCACACTTGAGCCAATTGCGCCTTTTCTTTTCTCTTGGGCTGCAAGCTGTTCTGTCTTCGGAAGCCGTAGTTCTCCCTTTTGCCTGGAGCCTTGCCTGAGCACTTGTGCTGTAATCATGTCCCCTAAGTCTTTGCTTGTGTATGGACCTTATGAGGCGTTTCATGTGGCTCACGGTCTGCTTTGCTGCTGTTTCTGTCTGCTGTGATGTTTCAGTCTTTGGAGTAATGTCTCTGTGCAAAACAAACAAAAAATCAAGTGCTCCGCACAGCAGAGTTGAGTGCTTTACCCATGGGGATGCAACTTGAAGAATAGTTTTTGTCCTGATGAGGGACAGCAGATTTTTTGTTTGTGGTATAGATTTGTTCTTTCTCTGCTGAAGCTGCTGTTTCTTGCTCTTTTTCCTTTCTTTTGTCCTTCCTTCCTTCCTTCCTTCCTTCCTTCCTTCCTTCCTTCCTTCCTTCCTTCCTCCCTTTCTCCTTCCCTCTCCCCTTTATTTCTTTCTGTTCTACAGAATGAATCCAGGGCCTTTGCACTGAGCTGTATCCCTAGCCCCTTTAGGTTTCATTTTTGGGGCAAGGTCTTGCTAGTTGCAAGTTGCAGAATTTCTCAGGTTAGGTTCAAACTTGGGATCCTCTTGCCTCAGCCTCCCACAGTGCTGGATTTACAGGTGGGCACCACAACATTCAGGAAGGGCAGTCGGTTGTTCCAACAGGAAGTGGTTCACGTAGCACTATTTTGACTTTGAAACCACAGAACCAAGTAGAAGGCCGGAGTGGGGCCTCTGCAGGTGGAGTTGCTGGGATTCCACTCCTGCCTCTGTCTTTGCTGCCAAGAAGGGTTTCTCCCTGGCCCTTGGCCCTTGGGTGCCGGAAGGGCTGGATGGGGCACGTGATCAGCATCCCTGCCACCTGCCTAAGTGTCAGAAGCGCCTGGCGCATCATGACGGCCAGACAGGTTGCCGCGCCCCTTCCCCAGGCCCCTACTGGAGCCCCCTTCGAGCCGCACCTGCTAATCCTGTTGGCAAGCTCTTCTCCTCCCAGGCTCCTCAGCGAGCCGCGCAGGACCATTACAAGAGTCACATTAGCTCTTGACGTCAGGCGGCTGGTACATAGCTAATGTTTATCAAGCACTTAGATTATTAATTTATTGAATAGTTGTCATGGTCACCAGATTACACGTTGCCATTGTGAAGGCAGACACGCTGGAATTTTGTAGGCTGGGGACTTGGAAGGCCTTTTGTCTCGCTAGTCCAGCTGCCCTTTGGCCTGGTAGCCACAGTCCCGGTCTGTGCCTCAGTTTCCTTGTCTGGGGAGGACCTGCCTCTGGCTGTACACTGGGTGTGGCAGGAGCTCATGTCCACAGGAAATGCTGCATGGCTGCGTTCTGAGGGGCACACAAGAGGGCTTGCAGATTTGTTATGGAAACTGTGGGACTTGGTGCTAGGGATTGAGCCCAGGGCCTCCGTACTCAGCTGTATCCTTAGCACTTTAGACTTTTGGTTTTGGTTTCCTAAGTTGTCAGGTTCCCCAGGCTGGCCACTTGCATTCCTCCTGCCTCGGCTGCCCCAGAGTATTGGGATTACAGGCCTGTGCCACTAGCCCTGGCACGGCAGGGCATTTGGCGGGTACTTATCAACTCTCCACTGTGCGCCTGACACCACGTAGGAATTAGTGGCTGGTGGCGACGCCAAGGGAAAGAAAATACAGATCTGTTCCTGTGTGTGTGTGTGTGTGTGTGTGTGTGTGTGTGTGTGTGTTGCTAGATCGCACCCACCTGTGCCCTCTTGGACCTGATCGCTCGTGCTGTCTCTGTGTATGAGTGGCATGGGGAAAGAATGTGTGACATTCTGAGGACAGTCAAGGAAAGGGAATGAGGGCAGAGGCGGGGTGGCAGTGAATCATGATCGGGCCCCAAAGTAGAAGAGTTAAGTGGCCCATTTCCATACTCACAGCTGCAGCTAGTGTGGCCTGTCTGACGTTGAAAACTCTCAGCACGGTGATTGGGCTGGGTGAAGACTAGGTCTGATTTGTGAAAGAAAAAGTTATCTCCTCGTTGATGGCTTCTTGGGTGAGTAAGCTGTTTTTTCCAAGGTCTACTTACCCTACTGCAGGTGTGTGGAGTCAGCACAGAGTGATTCTGCTCTAGGAAAGGGGGCAGAAAGCAGAGCCAGTGACTTGCGGTGGCCAAGGCCACCCCACTGCCAGGTGGGAGGAAGGGAACACAAGGAAAGACCGTGGGTTTCCCTCAAGGGTGAGGCACCTTGTCAGAGGTGTTTGTGATGTTGAGAGCTTTGCATTTAGTGACGACTTTCGACTTTCGTAGGCATGTGGGGGTTCTAGGCATGTGGGGGTTCTAGGCATATGGGGGTTCTAGGCATGTGGGGGTTCGCTCAGGTGAGGGAGAGGGCATCTGGGTCTGCTCTTCACGTTTCTCCTTTCTGTTCTTGTGTGCTGCCGGCTGCCAAAAAAGACCTGTCCTTGAGATTCTGAAATCTGAAGTCTTTCTGAACCAGAGATGGTCAGCCAGGCTTGATGGCAAAGGTTTGTAATCCTGGCATTCAAGGAGGCTGAAGCAGGAGGTTCACAAGTTCAAGTCCAGCTTTGGAAACTGAGCAGTGTAATGAGAGCCTGGTGAAAAAAAAAAAATCAAAAATGGGTTGGGAGCTGGTCCTGGTGGCACAAGCCTGTAATCTCAGCACTCTGGGATGAGACAGAATTGCAAGTTCAAGCCCAGCTTGGGCAATGGAGCAACTTCATGAGACTCTCTCTGACTCAAAAAAAAAAAAAAAAAAAAAAAAAAAAAAAAGGCTGGGATATGGCTCAGTGTGAAGGCCTTGGGGCAGATCCTCCAGTCTCAAAAAAAACCAAAAATAAGATAATCCCTACTAAAACAGAGATGGTCAGTGCCTAGGTCATGAACCAGAGATAAACTAGACGTGGATTTTCTCTGGCTAACTGTTGGATATTTTGCTTCTTGAAAGTAGTCATCCACATTAAGAATTACAGTACATCACCAAAACCCTAATTTCCCAGCTTCCCTTAGAAAGCTAGACAATCTGGTAACAGGGGACTTCTGTTTTCCCATGTGGCAGAAATCAGCAAGCTGGGAAATAAACATGTCTGTAAGATTGGACATGTGGTCTTCATCAGAGGTCTCAGCACTCCCCGCCTCGTCCTCGCTCTGCCGAGCCCTCTTGGCCTGGCTTAGGTGCTTGCTGAACGATCCCGATCCGAATGCGAGTTCTCCCCTCTCAGGTGCTGTGGGAGGGGTGGTGCCAGGGAATGCGTGGGTACCTGGCTGCTTTCTTCCAGTAAGAATTTGCGATTCTCTGCCACTGGGTCAGAAGGCCCAGAAGCCTCAGAGGTCTCGTTCCAGCTGTGCCTGTGACTTTTTTGATGTCAGCCGACATTTCACTCAGGTGAAGCTGGCAGCGAAATGTGGCATACCACGGCCTTGATGTAGTCAACTGGACTGCCATTCGGTAGGATCTGCTGAAGTTGAACTATGAGCTTCAGTTGTTCCTAGCAAAAAGATGCCCACGTTTCACCAAAAGATACTTGCTCGAATGTTCTTAGGGATGCTTTTTTTCCTAGGGTAGCTACAATTCATTTTTAAAATTAACTAATTTTTATTTACATATCACATCCTTTTTCTGTTCCCACCCTTTCACCCCCTACCATGTCCCCTCTCCATAAAGTTTGTCTTCTTGCTTTCTTCCTTCTCTCTCTTTTTTTTATGGTTTGGTTTTCTCATAGTAGAGAAACCATACAATATTTAATCTTCCATGTCTTACTCATTTTGCTGGGAGTCATGGTTTCAAGGTGCATCCGTTTGCCTGCACATGACTCAACTTTGTTATTTATGGCAGAGTAGTAGATATACCGCATCTTCCTTAGGGTAGCTACAATTTAGAGATTAGTCAAGTGGCTACCAATAGCAGAGTAAATAAACAAACTATGCCGTATCTGTGTATCCAATGTGATACAACTCGAGAATGAGCATGCGTGAGTTGCAGCTGTATAGTTCAGATGAATCTCCTTAGCATGACATTGAGGGGCAGGTTGGGATAATGTCCAGACGAGATAAAGTCTACACAAGGCATTACCACATGTGTGTCACGTTCTGGGACTGGCAGTGCTAATCCACAGTGTCTGAAGTCAAGACAGTGACCGTGTTTGGTTGGTAGCAATGACATCTCGCGAGCAAGTGGTGGGCTTCTGGGAGGACTGGCAGAAATCTGGTATTGGACGCAAGTCCTGGTTTCATTGTTGTGTTTATCTTGTGAAAATTTAGTGAGCTCTCCTCTGACGACATAGGTGCCTCAGTGTCACGTGTGCTTTGGTGTTGTAAGTTTCCTTTGCAGTAAAAAGTTAATAAAAGTTATACAGCACACACGACTGATGGTAGCGATGTAGCGTTTCAAGTTCCAAGGATGAGTACTGGGATGCTTGTACAGAACCCTGCGTGCATCAGGCTTCTTGGTGCGAGTGACAGACGCCTCCTGTGGCTAATTTAAGCCAAATGTGGGCTTAATAAAGACGGATTACATAATTCATCCTGTCCATGCTTTTAGGAGAATGAAATTTGGGGGCTCTGCAACCAGGGCCAAGTCCTAAAGACCATAGAGCCGGTCTGAGGGTGTCATCACTTTTGCTCCTGGGCATGTCCATGTTGGATTTGTCTACTGATGCGTGGTGCGGGAGACTGTAGACCCTCTGCCTCTCCAAGCAGAGTATAACACCTGCAAGGCACCCCTGTCTTATAAACAAGAATGTTTGTAGGTATGCTTTTGGCATCGTCCCAAATGAGAGTGCTTTCTCTCAGGCTTTCTGGTACTTGGTGTTGCTGCTTCAAAGTCAGGCACCGACGTGAACAGTTAAGGAAACTGGGGCCTGGTGCTCACATCTTAGCTGCAAGGGCCAGCAACAGGAGCCTTTCCAGACCCACGAGATGGACAGATACTCACTGCAGACATGGTTTACCTGGTAATGGCTAACTGCCTCATTCAACTGCTGCTGGGAAAACGCTTCAGTGTGATTAAACTTGTGCTTGTCTTCCCCAGACCTGGGCGGAAGTGTTTCCACAAAGAATCATCTGATGGCTAAACTTGGTTTCCCTTTCCTTGTTACAGTCCATGTATTCCCAACCAGCGTGGAAGGGGCGTTCAGTCCAAGCACTACGAGTGGTAGGATGAAAATGAATGGGCTTGCTAACCTGAAACTTACAGCAAAGCCTTTCCCCCAAATCCTACGGCACAGGGAGCACCCCAGTGTTGCAGGTATCAGCTCGGTGATGAAATGTGTTGACAGGACACCTGAAGGTCCCCCGGCTGAGCCTCCCACCATTGGAGCAATTTCTTATGTATTGTGGTTTGGATCTGGAGTGTCCCCCAGAACCTCATGTACCTGTGGACACTGTGTCCTATCAGGAGGTGGGGCCTGGCTGGAAGGGCGAGTGCTTAGGGCTTGACCTAGAGGGGCAGGTGCTGGTTCTGCCCTTCCTCTCAGCTTGTCTCTGTTTGCCATGATGTGAGGAGCGCTGGCTCTGGCTGCAGCCCCACTATGTGATTCCACTATTCCCCAGCCGCCCACCTGTGACTGGACCGAAACCCTCTGAAACCGTGAGCTAAAATAAATCTTTCCTCCCTAAAGTTGTGCATGTCTGGTATCGAGTCGCAGCGATGAAAAAGTAACTAAGGCACGCGGATCTCATCGCTTTCCATTTTGCCAAACTTTTCTTATTTTTTCAAAATGTATTTTGCCATATTCTTAATCTTATCTATATAGAAAAAAAGAACGTGTCTTTAGTGGTCATAATTCGTCTTTATATTGAAAGAATATACTCAGTTTTTTCAAAGGTTGATATTATTGTTCTTGATGGTAGTTTTGGCCATCTGGTGAGTACCTTGGGCACGGAGCACATCCTTTCTGAGCACCGCTTCCCACCTCTGTGAACTGCGGATGGTCAGGCCATTGAAGGACTCAGCCACTGCAGAACCTGCATGGCCACCAGTGCCGCCCACCGTGGTGTTTGCTCTGGTTAGTGATGACAGTGACAGGATAGCGATCTGCACCCTGGAGCTTTTGGTGACTAAAGAGATAAAGTGTTACAGCACTTAGCACGGGACATAGATTGTAGTAAACACCCCATAAATTATAGCAGCCACCCCACGAATAATAATAATAGTTGCCATTATTACTTACAGATGTGGAATGCCTGGCCTTTGCTACAGGATGGTAGGGTCATGGTGGGTGGGGTGTCATCCCTGGTTGACTGTAGAACACTGTCCCAAGTCTTCATCCCAAGAATCTCCTTCCTCTGTCCAGGTCCCCAGCTGAAGACAGATTCTACAGATGGAAAAACCTAAGTCTTAAAAAAGAAATCTCATTATAACCAAGCAGCTAAGAGCCAGGAGGCCCAGTGACCACCTTGTGTGAGCCAGGAAGTACGAGAGTGATCAAACTTAATGGCGAATATTTACATTAAAAAAAAAATGCTACAGAAAAAGATTCACTGCCAAAAAGCCCTGCATGAAATGCTGCCCCTCACTCCACACACCCCTATCCCATCGTTCCTGACGCTTTCTGAAGCAATTCCGGAAGTCCTCTTTTGCGAGTGTCCTTCAGAGGAGTGATTTTAAAAAAATACAGTTGCTGCCACCGAGTGGCTCTGATGCAGAGGCAGGCTCCTGACCACGTCAGCTTGTCCTCAGCCGCCTTCTTCACCTGATCTGGCACGGTGCGATTTCCGGCTCTTCCCCAAAGTCACAGTGAAATGTGACTGTTCCAAATCGAGGACATCAAGGCAGCCAAGACCAGGGACTCAATGGAGAACTTCGGGAAGTGCTTTAGAACGTGGCGCAGCGTGGGATAAGCGTGCTCGATGCGAGAGAGAATATTTTGGTAGGGACTCAGGGCGACGCGCCTTTGTAACAGATTTCAACTTAGGCATTCGCTGCGATTTCCTCACTCCTTTCCCACTGCTCTGGCTGTTGCCACAAGCTCATTTCCAGGACTGTGGCTCTGAGAGTCCTGGCTGTTCTGTCATTGACTTTCAGTGACTGTCCTAACCCTGTGCTGATGTGCACGTTCCGAATTTAACGTCCCGTACATGAAGAGCACCGGGTGCCCGTGTAGCTCTCTAGTGACCGTCCTCACCCCGTCACGCCAGCTGGAGCCAGCTGTGCCACTGCGAGGGACATGCAGGGGCAGATGGCGGGTCTCCTGGCCACAGGACACCGGCATGGGAGGCAGGTGCTTGGGGAGTGCCCAGTTGCCGATCTTCCTGTCTGTCCCCTCCTTGGTCCCCCGCTGCCCTGTTCGGGCCACAGCGGGTGCTTGGGGAGAGAGGGGCCTCCAGTTTCCAGGGACGGGCTCCAGGATGGAAGATGCCCAGCCAGGGGAGGCGGGGAAGGACCGTTGCCAGCCATCCGCCGTACACCTGAGCCGGGCCCAGCAGGGAAGGCTCAGCCGCGGCAAGAGGTTAAAGCTTGCCCCGTGTTTACTTTCCTTGGCTGCCACACTCCATAATAACCTGTCAGCACGTCAGGTGCGGATTTATTTGTGCATTAAAAATGGCCTAGAGCGGGCGGATACAGCCGCTCTACAGCACGCTGGAAAATAAGTGTGCCTCCAGTGTAAGAACAAGACTCTCTAAATATTTCACCCTTTTAATAAGTGCATTTAATTAAAGTCGTATAACTTTTTAGCATATTAAAAAAAATTCTTTTGCCTGGTGGAACTGAAAGCCAACATTCAGACACAAAGGGAGTCCGTCCCTCGCCCTGTTCCTGAAGGTGGAAAGCTCAGCTGCCGTGTGCCTCTGGCCCTTGGCATGAAGAGGCCGTCACAACAGTGACAGTTTGGCTGGGGGGGGGGTGGGGTCCCAGTGCGGCCTAGGGCAGTGATCACTGACCTTCTTGGTGCTGGGGGCTAGTTCTGCTCCTCTGACAGGAGGTGGTATTCAAGCGGCTGTGTGAGTGGTTGGAAGCAGCTGTAAAAACGAAGTGCCACTTGCTCACCTGCTACTCACCTCCTGCAGTGTGGCCCAGTTCCTGAGAAGCCACAGGCCAGGGGCAGGAGATAGCTAGTCTAGGGGAGCATCCAGCTGGCATGGAGACAGGCATCACTTTTTGTTGGGTGAGTCCTGTTACAAGTCAGATGCGTGATTGTAAATTTGACTGCATGTGTTCCTTTGAGATCACCTGACTGTGCTCTTCAGAGCAGAGTCATCCTCGTGGTGGTTTCCTACTCATGGTGAGCACAGCCCTAACCGAGGCAGAGACATAGGCTCTGAAGACCTTACCTCGCATAGTGCAGTTTCCGACTTGGTCAGAACGTGGCGATCCAGTCCTGTGGCTTGCCAGGGCCACACTGAATGGAGAAGAGTGGGCTAACAACAGAATTTTATGTATATATATATATATATATATATATATATATATATATATATATTAATCATACCCTCCTCTTTTTTTGGTACTGAAGATCAAGCTCAGAGCTTTTACCCTGAGCTACATCTCTGGCCTGTTTTTATTTTTGATTTTTGAGACAGGGTCTCACTAAGTCACTAAGATGCCCAGGCTGGCCTCAAACTTGCGATCCTCCTGCCTCAGCCTCACAGAGTTCTGGGATTACAGGTCCTAGGACTCAGCCACTTCTAGAAAGAGGACAACATGAACATAAAAGGAGTGGGGATACTTGACCTTGTTTTTATGAAATTGATCCTTCAAACATGGATGCAAAAAAAAAAATCGCAATGTTTTAAGAAAGTTTGCAAGTTTGTGTTGGGCCATATTCAAAGCCATCCTGAGCTGCATGTGGCCCATGGATATGGCCCATGTGTGGGACAAGCCTGAGGTAGAAAGAAGGTGGGAAGCAAGGGGGTAGATGACGATTCTCTGTAGCTCTCTGAACTTCCCTTCTTGAACCCCTAGCTCAGAAAATCTCCAAGTGAATGAGTCGAAGTTGGGCTTTTAGGTGGTGACAGCAGGGCTCTGTGCGTTTGCCAGTGGATTAGGGAACGTGTCAGTGGGAGGAGGGGGTGGCGGCAGCCCCCAGCTGCCCAGTGGAGCCCCGCGGTGGGCGAGGTGGCGCTGGGGAAGGAAGGGTGGGGATGTGTGCAGAGGGGCCGTGGTGGCGCCGGTGACGAGGGGGCTCACGGCTGTGTTTGGAGCCCGCAACCACAGCATACCAAGCCTGAGGACTCCAGGCTGGCTGATTATGCAGCCCGAGGGAGCCCTGTGGACCTGCCAGATCTGCCTGCCCAGAGGGGTGGCAGGGAATCCTCATGAGGGGTCGGTGTGCCTGGGGATGCGGGGCCCCAGGGAGGCGGCTGGACCCAAGGGCCCCTTGCAGGTTAGCTTGGGTGGTTGTCACAGCTGGTCTCTGGAGGGGGCTCACACTCACACACGCTTTCCTTTCCCTCCTCCTCCTGCTCAGCAGCATCCCTGAGCTCTGAAGTTCAGGGTCCTGGCCTCCCTGTGCTCATGGCTCCTCTGGGGATGCTCAGCAGAAACCAGAGTCTCTGAATTAGCTGCTCGAGGCCACCCAGTGAGAGGGGTGACAGCACTGCCGGCTTGGGCTTCTTTTCTCAATCCTCTTAGCATCTTCTCATGGTCGGGGGATTGGCTCTTCTTGGTTATTTTTCTTGTTCAGAGGAACTCAGTCCCTTTAAGGTTCAGGCCTCCACCGTCTTTTTGACAGTGAGGCCCCCTTACCCCCGACCTGGGTTATGTTGTATGATTTTTCCCACCTTCTGGGGCTTTTTAAAAATGTGTTTTAGTTGAAACGATCAGATGTTATCGTTGCTTGAAAATTCGGTAGCTCCTCCACTTCCCAGAAGAAAATAAATTTTGAGTTAGGAATCTAGGTTACCCTAGAACGCCAAGCCACAGGTACACCCCAAGTGTTGACCTTCACTTTGTGGAGCACGGGATTAAATGTGCGTGTTGATTGAATACTGTGTTTGGGTATGAGGGTGTGGCGTGTGTTTTAGGAGAGAGGCTTTTGGTAAGCAAACTTTCCTACAATATGGCAGGGGGACAACACAAATGTTGAGCCCTGTGACACTATTTTAGGCCACCCAGGAGAGTACATGCTAGGTGCCCAGACCCATCTAGGGGTTCAGTGACAGAGTCTGGGCAGGGAAAGGCTTCCAATAAGTTTAAAACATGTCTCTCTGGTTACCCATGTATTATATCAATAGGAAATTAGATGATGGTGTGTGTTACGCATGCATTGAAAATTGGAAAAACCCAGAGGGAAACAAGGCTGAAGCCCCTTTACTGTGACAGCCCCTTGTGTCCTCTCTCCCTGTGTAGCTGTACTCTGTTGTTCAGTACCCTTCTGTGGCCGTGATTCTCAAATATTTGGCTGCAGAACTGCACATGCCTATGATCCCGGCACTCCTGGGGCCTGTGGCAGGAGGATGGCAAGTTTGAGCCTGGCCCGGGTAACTTAGTAACCTAATGAAATCCTGTCTCAAAAGACAGAAAAAGTGAGTTGAGGATGTAGCTCAGTGTCAGGGTTGTGGTAACACACACACACACACACACACACACACACACACACACACACAAAGAGAAATTAAAACCAAAAAAGCATGTGCTTATTAAAAATCAAAATAGACCCTGTTAATGTTTATATCATTTTATAAAAAATTGACTATTTCATGAAGCAAAATTTAACAGTGTGGCATTTCTTCTTTTTTTTTTTTCTTTTTGTAAACTCTTTGTATTGTCTGGCTTAAGAGAAGATGTCTGGATTCTAATATCTGGTCCTGTCTCAGATCTACAGAAATGTATGTTTTTGTGATACAGATGGAGAATATTCATTCTCATTCCAGTACATATATGGGAAAGGAGGATTTTTATGACCTGTTCTGATAGTTGTGCTTATGTGTCTGTGATATTTTGTTAAAATTTGACAAGGGGTAGTTTTTCAAATGATTTAGTGGCAGAATGGGCCCATTAATCGCTGTTGATGAGCTTGCATTTTGAACAGATGTTTACCCATGACAGATGTCAGTCGTCATCTATTGGTCCTTTGGAAAATGCTGATTCCTCAAGTTACACAGGTCTTTCAGATATAGGCACCGTGACTGTCACAATGGCAGAAAAATCCCTGTCCACCTGTATGCTTGTCACTGTTGGAAAGGGATCGTGGCCTTGGGCCGCTGTTGAGTTTATGGTGAGGAACACAGGTTAGCTGCCTGTCTCTCCTTGATTGATGCTCAAGTCACGACATAATCACCTTTTTCTTTTTGTTTGTAAGTGACAGGTGTCCTTCGTTTACTCTTAGGAGGATTTCTGCCACACACCCCAAGTGGGAACTCCCTTCAGTTGCCTGTTAGGCTTTCCTCCAGGTAACCAAACCTGTCAGTTTTGCTGGCAAATTTAGGATCCCCTACCTGCTTTTCGTGGGACATATATTGCATTCCACTCTGAGCAACAAAGGGTTCCTTGCTTTTTGGAGAACAGAGCAGGGAGCGGGTAGAAGAGACAGTGGCCACAGGCAAAGGAGATGGGAAAAAAGGTGCAGGGGAAGTAGCTGAGTCTGAGACCAGCAGAAAAACAGTTGCAGTGTGGGAACCCGGACATGGGGATGGGCTCCCAGCAGAAGAGGACAGCTGTGCCCCCAACAGCCAGGGTGGCCCTTGTGGAGGATGCAGGAGAAGGGAAGGCCAAGCCAACATCCAGATTTCCAGTGGACAAGGATGCGTGTGGTTGTCAAGTGTGAGGTCACACCGTGAGTCACAGAGGCTTCAGGCTGAAGATGCACATTTTGAGTCACTCTGTCCCTTGTTATTCCCATGGACCGCTGCTTCACATGATGGGACCAAGGGACTGTTCCTTTGGTGGGAAGATGAGTTTGAGGCCCTAGAATCTGGCAGAGGAGGGAAGATCACGCTACCACTATTATGGGGGCAGCCTGTGCGTGGAACTTTCTCGGGGCAAAGTGTGTCCTTCTCTAAGGTCCTTCCTCCCTGGGGACTTGGTTCTTGGTAGCTACGAGCTTCAAACAAGGTAATTATCCCCTCAGAACCTTGCTTTGCTCATCTATCCCGCTGGGATGATGTAACCACTCACCCACTCTTCATGAGAAGAGTCTACCCAGAACATCTGCCTGGCACATCGTAAGAGCTTACTAAGTGTTCACTTCAGTGTGTCAATAATATTATCAGATGCTGAGCAGTGGAAGCCAGTGCAAGCTGCAGCACACAGATCCGAGGGTAACACGAGGTTTACAGACTGTATTTAAATAATGGAAAAAAAGAGTCAGCTATCCATTCCAGCTTGCAAGTCTGGTCAAAAGCTTGTCTTCAAATATCCCGTCATTTTGCTTATATCCCTCTTTAATTAACCTTAGCCCTGGTGTTCACCCGGCTGGCAGAAGTCACCGCCGGGGAGCTGCCACAGACAGAGCCGCTGCTACTGTGGTGGCATCTTGGGGCGTGGGTGGCTGAGTTCCCTGGTGCGGAGCTACCGTGGGTCACTGATTCGCTGCCTCTTGGGCACCCTGGGTGCTGGCTGGCAAGGTGGCAGAGAGTGGGCTTTTCCTTTCTGGCTTACTGCAGCTTTTGGGGGAAAGGGCTGTATACAGGAGAAGAGCTCAGTGAGGGGTAGGGGGTGTGGAATTTCAGTGGTGCTATCTATATCCTAGCTGTATGCTGTATTAGTGTTTCCTAGGGGACAAAATCAATAGGAAATTATGTGTATAATTATGCAAGAGGGTTTGTCAGGGTAGTTTACAGGATACGAGGCAGGAGAGTTCGTGATGGCTGTGCACATACTTCCGGTAGCTGCTCAGCCAAAAGATGGAAGCTGTAGAAAAAGAAGGTTGAGAACACAGCACCAGGCCAAGGCCAGAGGCCTGGAAGCTCACTGGAGCATCTCCAGGGCGAGTGTGCACAGGAAGTCCGAAGACCCAGGAGAAGGTAGCAGCACAGGGCGAACCTGTGGGAAAAGACTGGAGTCCTTTACAACAGGGACTTTCCTTCTTCCCTTTCTGTTCCCTCTGGCGACAAGCCCCTTGGGTGGTGCTGTCTGTCACCAGCGGGGTCTCCCCCCCCCCCCCAATTTGCTAGCCTGCCTGTTAGTCACCCACAGATAACATCTCCGAGTGCTTTTACTAATTGTTAAGCATTTCCTAATCGACTTACATGGACATATTATGATGACTGGTCACATAAACTTGTGAAAAGAAGAGAGATATTCTGCAAGTACTTAAATTTGTTGACTCATCTTCCACCTTAAAGTGTGAGACTGGGGAGAACTCAGAGGTGAAGGCCTGTGATATGCCCAGGTGCAAGCATTCTTTCCCAGCGATGGCCGTGGTTGGGGTGAAAGTCGGGGCTGCCTAGAGGTAATGGTGGGCCCGTCGGGAAAGGCTGTGAGGTTAATATGTTTCGGACCACACATGTCAGGTTTCAGGGTAACGGGTGGAGAAGCCCCAAGAGTCTTGGGGGATGGTAAAAGGTGACACAAGCCGGTGCTGTGGTGTTTAGCAATGTGGTTGTGGCGGCTCTGTCGCTCTCTGGGCCCCAGGCCCTCCTCCGCATGGCGCCTCTCTCCTGTGCCGGCTGCTGGGTAGGGTGATCCTCACTGTGTCACGCTTGCTATGAACAAAGCGAGGCAAACTAGCTCTTTTGGAACTAGTAAGGAGTTTAGAAGCAAATCTTCTAGCTTTTGTGATCCGTGAGGTTTTTATCTTTTTCATCTGCCTGCCAAGGAAAAGGCTGTTAGTCACCTTCATGGTGGTCACTGTCTCTGCAGTGTTCTGTCAGAGCAGCCTTTCCGCCGTCTCTCGTTCAGTAGCCTGCTGGTATGCTGCGGCCTTTGGGTGGGCTGCAGGCAGAAAGGGAAGAGGCAGTGGCTTCAGTGCAGCGTCTGAGATGTCTCACCCTTTGGACTAGGGGTCCCCAAGCCCCAGGCCACAGACCACTACCAGAAAATACGTAGTGGTCTGTGGCCTCGGGTGGACCAGGCTGCAGGGACAGGTGAGCAAAGCTCCACCGCCACCCCCCCCCCCCCCCCCCCCCCCCCCCCCCACCGTCAGCATGCTCCTATTAGGTCCTAATGCCGCTGCCCACCTGACAGAAGGTGGAGCTTCCCCTTGGGTCCCTGGGAAAATGCTCTTCAACCAAATTAGTCCCTGGCATCAAATAGGCTAGAGACCACTTATATGGTCTGGTTGCCTCTGGAGATGTGAGAAGAGATGACCCAGAACCATAGCAGCTGAGAGTAGAAGACAGAGCCTCCGGCTGTGCTTAGGGAAGAGGACTCATTTATTCTCTTTGTCCCGTGAGAGCAGAGTTCCTTTGCACACACAGTCCTGGGGGCCAGGTGACAAAACAGTGAACTGGTGAGTTTCAGTCAAAAGCTGAAGAAGAGTCCTGCTCTAACTAGTTGGGTCAGCGTTCCTAATGAGCACAGACCAAAGCACAGGTAGTGTTTCTGCCTCTTTTGGAAGGGCAGCATTTCTTTACATTTTAAAAATTCTCCTGTTACTCCAGTTTTTGTTCTTTGTATTTGGGTCCTGTGCATCAGCTTCCTGAAGACTCCCATTTACTTGTTATCCTAGCCTGAAAGAGCCCTGTCATGTTTCTAGCATATATAAAGCTTGGCAGAGCCAAGAAGCAGAAGACCCCACTGGTGCCTGCCAGGAATACCAGAGCTTGTCTGTGACCCCCGGGAGGGCTTCTGTTATGTGTGCGTTGTGCTCATTGGGCTGAGCCAGCCTCTACTTACCCAATGACCTAAGACTATCGTTCCTCTTGTGAAAATTCCCCTGGTTTAGAATCCCTAAAGAAGAGGTCCTACTGGATCTTGACTTAGTGATGCTAATGTCGTGAGTGTTCTCAGAGTATGTAGGCACAGTGTGAGCCTCGGTGCGGGCCATCCACCTGTATCCCAGGGTTGGGTATTACCTGCTTGTCAGCACCAGCTTTGTGTGTTGAGGGACCCTCTTGCTGGTTCTCGAGACCATCACCTGCTGTCCATCTCGATTGGTGTTTCATGAAGAATGTGCTAGAACTGGGACTTGCAGAAAAACTATGTTCAAACGGTTGCTTAAAAATTTAGGGACATTTTAGGCAATTGCTTTATTTATCAGGAGCACAGGAATTTCCCAACAGAGAAAATTCCCATTTTTTCCCAAAGACAAATTGTAATGGACTTCTACCTCGGGGAGCCACCAGTACAAGATGTGTAAAGTCCTCAGTAACTCAGAGGGCAGGTGAAGGAAGGTTTGTTTACTCTGGAATTAAAATAAAATGGAATATTGTGCTACCTCTGCTTTGAAAATGAGGGCTTACGTATCACAAATGTATACTAATAAAAATTATTTTGGAGAAAAATATAATTCTATTATAAAAGAATAAAGGACAAAGAGAAAAGA
Source organism: Ctenodactylus gundi (assembly GCA_004027205.1). Classification (NCBI taxonomy): domain Eukaryota; kingdom Metazoa; phylum Chordata; class Mammalia; order Rodentia; family Ctenodactylidae; genus Ctenodactylus; species Ctenodactylus gundi. The sequence goes on along the minus strand of PVKB01002008.1, from coordinate 100,562 downwards.
AGGAAAATAAGGACTTAAATAAGACTTCACTCGTCTGTTGTGATTTGAATTGGAAATGTCCCTAGAAGCTTATTTTGTTGGAAGGTTGGTGCCCATCATAGTAGAGATCATGAGGGCCGTGGTCTCATCGTCAGTGGATTAATCAATTTTGGGATTTAGAATTTCATGTGATTATTGAGAAGTGGTGAAAACACGAGTGGGACGTCGTTGAAGGGAGTCAGCTTGGGAGGCGTGTCCTTTCTGGGACTGCACATCATCTCCAGTCCCTTCCTTTTTGGATCTCTGCCTCTTTTACTCTGCTTCCCTTTACCAGGTACGTCCGCCATGATATTTCTACCTCACCACAGAAATAGAAACAATAGACCCAGCACACCTGTGGATGGTAACTGAGCCAAGCCCAGCCTTTTCTTCTTTAGGTTGATTTTCCACAGGTCTTCTGTCATAGTGACAAAAAGCTAACACGTGGAACCAAATGTTTGTTTGTTGTTTGAGACAAGGTCTCCCTCTGTAGTCTAGACTGGTTGTGAACCCCTCGCCATCCTCATGCCTCAGCCTCCCAGGGCGGGGATTATGGGCATGTACTCCCACACCCAGCTTATTGGGGTGCTGGGGTATAATCTTTTTAAGGACCAGCCGTGGTGCTAGGTCTCCTGTTTGTTGGAGTTTTACTAACTGCCCCTGCTGTTAGGACACACAGATTCAAATGGGAGGCAAAATTAATAATTAATATGATGCTGGTGAGTGGTAAGGTTACGGAGAAACAGAAAGCAGGTGAAAATGGCTACTGAAGGGAATTGGGGAGGTGGCGAGTAAGGAGGCGTTCAGTCGGGCTGCTGTGGCGAGCCTCTGAGAAGGCGATGTTGGGTTCACTGTCCAATAAAAATGCATCAATGCCTAGCTAGCTCGAGATTTCGTATTTCATGTCAATCTAGGTGTGGCTGCAGCGACGCAGCGATGTGGCTGACAAGGGGTGATGCTGACTGTGTATGTGCAGGCTCATTTCCCAGGGCTGCAAGATTAACTTGTCACCCACTCGGTGTCGTTCTGAGGACCAGAAGAAAGGGTGTCAGCGGGCCTGTGCCTTCTGCATTGTCTCTGAGGGAGGACCTCGTGGCCCTCCTTGGCTGGTGGCAGCGCTGCTGTCACCTTCGTCTGCATCTTCACACGGACCTCTCCCTTGTGTGGCTCTCTCCTCTCTTCTCTCTCTTACAGGGACACTTACCGTTGGATTTAGTGCCTCCCTAGGTGCTAATCTGGCATGGGCGCATCTTGAGATGCTTAATTTCATTTTCAAAGGTGCTTTAGCCACATGAGGCCTTGTTCAAAGGTTCTGAGGATTAGGATGTGGACATATCTTTGGGTGGCCACCCTTCCGCCCAGTAAAATACGAAATCTGGAGAATCATTCTTAGGGCAGGTTTTAAAATTAAATGTGCCCTGTGTGGAGTCCCAGCCCCCTTGTGGCAGCCACATGGCTGGGATGTAGCTGCATTTTGGTGGTGACAGGAAGGGAGTCACCTGAGTCCTGGTGAGGTGCCCGACGTCCCCAGGGTCTGGCTGCTGCACTGCTGTGACACGGAACTGCCAGCTCTGTAGCTTCTAGCTGAACTCCACAGTGGTGTCTGTCAGAGGACAATGACAGCAGTCACGGGCAGGGCTGTGGGCCTCTATGGAACCTCTATGGAGAACAAGCAGCAGGTCTTCTAGAATTGAGAAACTGAGAAAGCGCGATTAGGCCCAGAGGAACTGCGGAGAGAAGCTGTTAAGCCAGAGGAGAGGGGCGATTGCATTGTCCAGGTATTTCACAAGCACAGGATGAGCAAGACTCGCAGAGACAGGAGGCTGGGAACTGGCAGAAGCCAGCTGCCTGGGAAGCAGAGACCTCAGCACAGGAGGAGGTTTTATTGTGCTGAGAAGTCAACCCTTCTGGGAACGTGGGGCGTGCAGGTGCACCCACCTCCAGAGGGCGGCCCCTCTGCTCTATGACTTTGAAGAGCTCAGGCTCTTCTCTGTAGAGTCTTTTGCCAGAAGAAGGCGGGGAGGAGCAAGCCAGTCTGCCCAGAGCTGTCGGGATGGGGCTGGAGTTTGCTCAATGCTCTGCAACCCCAGCTGTTGCTCCAGGTGCTAAGTTAGACACTCAGTAATTAGTGGGGCTAATTTATTTAATCACGTTTGTGCTGTTTTTCTTCTCCCGGTTGTTCTTCTTGCCCTGATCCTTCAGGTTTTCCTGGATCTGCTCCCAGGTGTGTTTGTTGGAAGGTGGTGTTGAGGGAGGATGGACCCACCTTGATGCCAGAGATTACCATGAGGTCTTTCTTGGAGGTGGGGGAGGGGGATGTGCCAGTCTCCTCTATATTCTGGGCCAGTGGTCTGCGCCTTTTTTGATGCCATGGACCAATTTAGGAGAAGACAGTTCTCCCAAGGGTGGATGTGAGGGAATGGTCCTTGTATGCAGTAGGTTGTTGGGGTCTAGCTTTGAAACGGTGAGCATCACCAATTACATCACCTGCGGCATTAGAACCTAATAGGAGCACGCTGACAGGAGGCGGAGCTTGGGTCCCTGCTCACCTCCTACCCCCAAGTCTGAACAAGTTGACACAATCTCCCAAGACCAAGCCCCCAGCATCCACCCCTTTACCAAGGCTGCACCTCCCAACAGCATGTGGTTCTATAGGTATCTCACTACATCCAGATGTGTGAGGCTTTTGGGGAACACTCCAGATCCAAACCATAACAGGCATATTTTAGATTTAAATGATAACAATATTCTTCACAGTACGTGCAGTGGATCGGATGATAAATGCAGTTCTGAATCATCTCCCATTACTATCTTCCTGGGTTTGCCATAGGCTCAAGCCACAGACCAGGGAGGGAGCTTGCTTGGGAGCCAGGACGTGTGACCCCAGACGGTGACACAGCCTCTTCTTTCAATGACCAACAATCCTTCTGCCAGATATAGAGTTAAAAAAGAAAGCTGTGGTATACTGAGGGACGGCAGGTAACAAAGTTAGCAAAACCAGGAAGATATGTAAACCTAGAAGAGCCACTTCTGTGCTGAAGGAAAAAAAAGAACTGAAGCTTCATTGGCTGCTCTGTGAAAGCAATCTAGCATGGCAGCTATGGGGGCTGCTCACAGGGAAGCAATCCAACATGGCGGCCAAGGCCTGGAGTGGGAACCCTTTGTCCTTTCTGGGTTGCTGGCCATTTCTGAGGCTAAGTCTCTTGAGCCTACTTCTAAAGGGGTCTTTTCAGGTTCCTCAAGGCTTTGGCCAGGACCTTCATTTTGGGATCTGCCGCAGAGGTCAACTGAATGCTTTGTAGGTGGAAGGCACTGAGAATGCCTTGGCAAATAAACGAGTGAGTGTGGTCCTTAGAAGGAGATTGGGTGGTCTGAGGCGGGCCTGCAGGGAAGGACAGAGGTGTCAGGAGTGACAGAGCGCTACTCTGAACTTAGCCTAGAGCAGCGCTGCCGGAAGCAATGAAACACATGCTACTTAGTCACTCTGAATTTTTCTGATTTTTCTGATGGCCATATTCATAGCAGGAGAAAGCAAACAGATGAAAACAATTTTAGCCATATACGTTGTATATAACCCAATATATTCCCAATCTTACTCTATTGCATAATTGCTGTAAAAATCATTGCTGAGATAATAATGCATTTTTCTTATTAAGTTTATTAAGTGTAGTGTTTAGACTTGCCCACCCTTCCAGGGACCTCATATCCCGGCCCTTCTGCACTGGTTGGTACAGAGCAACAGAAGGTTTTAAGTGATGTTTTTGGTAGGACTAGGGATCGAACCCAGGGCCTTTGCACTGAGCGACTTTTCCAGTGTCCTTTTTATATTTTATTTTTTTGAGACAGGGTCTTGCTAAGTTGCCAGGCAACTTAAAATACTTGGACTTGGAATCCTCCTGCCTCAGCCTTCCACAGTGCTGGGATTGCAGGTGCGTGTCACCACACCAGGCTCAAATGATTGAATTCCTTGTAGAAGAGGAATGAAAAATGGCCACAAGGATCCCTGAGGACAAGATTCCTTGCAGAGGCCCCTCTCTGCTTTGACAAGTGCCTGCCACGCTGGCTCCTCCTGGTCTCCCCACAGACAGGGCCTGTTCCCAGGAATCCATTGGCTGTGGAGCACCCCTCCCCCAGCCCCTTTGTAACCCTTCTCTGAGCTTTTGTTTCAAACGAATGAGCACACAAAAAAGGGCTCAGAGTTCCACTGGGCAGTCTCATTCAGACTGGGCTGGTTGCGGTTTCTTAATTAATCAGCAGTGCGCCCTGCGCCCCTTCTGTTTTCATGGCATCTTAATCAGGGCCCCTGCCCGGTTCTCTCTTGGGATAGTTCAGGGCTCCAGTGCTTGCCCAGGTCAGCACAAACCGATGCACGCCTTTCCCTTTGTATGCAGAGAGCCAACCTTGAGGATCCTTTTCCTGGGAAGGACAAAGGGAGACTGGCCGGGGCTCAGGACAGTGGCTAAGGAGGAACAGGAGCCGGGCCATCCTTTTAAACAGTGAGGATCTTGGACAGGCCCTCTGCTTCTCTGACCACTTGAGTTCAACTTTTGCTTCTACCCCGTTTCTCTCGTCTTCCTCCGGGGAGTGAGAATCCTGAGGTCTGGTCTTGTCCTGGCCTCTCTCTTCTCTTGCCGAAGCCATTTAGTCCCCCCGCCCCCTGGTGGCACACCCTTGGGGTCCCTGTGCCTGGAGTCAGCAATGAGCCCTGCAAGGTGCCTGCCTATGAGGCATGTTTTGGTGGGGTCTCAGAAGTGGGTCCTCCTGCTCTGATTCCCACTTCTGCCATGAGACAGTGGTCTCCTGCTCTTTGGGGGCCATTTGGAGATGTCTGGAAACATTTTCGGTTGCCGAGACTTGTGGGGGTGTACTTGGCATCTAGTGGGTAGGAACCCTGCTGGACTCCCCGCCACGCAGAGACCGGTGCCGCCTCCCTCAGCAACATACAAAGATTCAGCCTAACATATCAGGAATGCCAAGATTTGAGGTGGAAAAACTTGCCTCATGCACCTTTTCCTTAGAATTTTAAAATTTTTTTTTTCTCAAAAAGACTTTCCATTCATTTGCTCAAGCCCCTAGAGGGCTCAGTTCCACTTAAGCATATAAATGATCAAATTGTGGCCTTGATTATCAGTGTCTTGAAGGACCTTATGAGCGGTCAGTTGAGAACAGAACCTGGGCGGGGCCGGGTGCCTGAGGGACTGCTGGGTGACACAGGAGAGAGAGAGAGGGGAGCTACCTGGCTGCTTGAACTCAAGATCACAGCTGTCCCCTTTTCTAGGGAAGGGGATGTACTCTTCTGGTAAGGGTCTCATGTTGTTCTCTCTACAGCCATGTTCCCTGATCCTGGGCCAGGCCTATGTTGGGCCTCATTCCTTGCATCTCAAGGGCTAGATTAATGAACCACTATTTGCTGGCAGTGTAAGGACATTTCTTTGGGTGTGTTGGGCACAGGGGAACACTCAGGCTCCCCATTTTCCCTGAGGATGGTCAGAGCTAGTCAACACATTGGCATGGGAGTAGAAAAGGAAAAACAACCCAAAGCCAGCCTGCTGGTTTGCCAAACCTGAAGTGTACGTTAGCTTTGAAGGGTCCTCAGGGTGGGGGCAGTCCTTGTGCAAGATTGGCCTGGTCTCAGGCTGTCTTCCTACAGGCCATTGCTGACCCTGTGGTATCGTCACAGCCTTGCCTCACATGCCCCCATTCTTCAGAAAGTCACTTTATGACCTATGGACTAGAGTTTACCAGGGTGGGTGTGTCCCAGGTCCAAGAGTGGCGACCTGTATCACCCATCCGTGGAGACCCTTCCCTTGGAGCCGAGAGCCTGAGGACCAAGCACAGCTTTGACTTTGTCTTAGTCATACCCAGAGAAACTCCTTCCAAAGGGGCCCTCTGAGTTTCCCAGCTGCTAAGGAGTTGTGCAGAGGGGTTCTGGTGGTGTTAGAGGCGTCTGGAGCCCGTCATGCCTGACACTGTCCATACCACGCCTCTCCCCCGAGGAGATTTGCAGCAAAGATTAAAAGGCATTTGGAGCCTGAAGGGAGGAAAGAAAACTGATTCTGGGATGCTGCGTGGGGGATGGGGGAGGACATTGCTCCTGGTGTTGAAAAAAAAATTAAGACTTACTAGGATACATGTTTGGCTATTTCTGGCCCCGGATCGTTTGAGATGGATTTTCAGAAATCAAGTCATATCCTTTTTTATCTTTTAGCCATAAAGATTGCATTTGCCTCGGTCTATCAGTTTTTTCTCTAGCCAACTGCCTAATCTTTTGGTAGGTGTAGTTCATAGGAATAATTTTGTATTTGCGGTAAGAAGAGATGTCACTAGCCAGCTGTGTGACCTGGGGCACGTCACTGAGCCCCTCAGAGCCTCTGTTCCTCATCCAGCAAGTGGACTTGGAGAGACCAGCAGGCATTGTCCCGAGGCGCGGGGAAGCTTGATGGCGATAGAAAGGCTTCGCAGAGTTGGACACACAGGTGTTTTTGATTATTTGTACCGTGGATTTTTTTCTCTCTCTGTCCCCAGAGGAGACCTTCCTGAGGTCTGAGCAGAAATCCCCTTTACCGGGCAGGTAACTTCGAAGTCCTTCCCTCACTTTCTAACCCCATGCCCCTAGGGTTCCGGGCAACCACTTACTGGAGAGGACAGGAAGCAGGTGGGAGTTAGCCCGTGTAGAAATCTGGAGTAATGGCAGTGGCCGTCTCATTATAGAGCCTGGCCCCCATTAGTCCCGGAGCTCTGTGTAGGGAGTGAGTCACTTGTGTCTCTTCATGGGAGCTTGCTCTTCTGTTCCGCGGTCCCCTGCCACCACTGTGCAGTGTGTGCCAGTTCTTCACCAGAGGTGAAGTGGATTTATAAAAGCCAGGTGGGGCCTGAGGCCATCAGCCCCATCTCTGCCAAAATCTTGGCTCCCTTGGTTCAAAGGCAACCTCCTTCACCTCTGCACACTTTACTTTTTTTTTTTTTTCTTTCAATTTTTCATTCCTGGGGCTTGAGCCTGGGGTCTACACATCAAGCTGCATCCCCATCCCATTTTTTATTTTTATTTTCGGACAGGGTCTCACTTCATTACTCACACTGAGCTCGAACTCATGATCCTCCTGCCACAGTGCTGGGATGACAGGCCTGTACCCCAGGCTGGGCTTCTTTTGCGCTTCAGCTGTTTTGCTGAGTTGGCGGCCTTATGCCACCTTGACAAGTGGCCCGGGCCAGGCTGGAGAGGGCGGGCTAGCCGGGAGGGCCATTAGAACGAGGAGAGAGGCCCAGCAGCCTATTAAAGAGAAATAAACTTTGCAGAGGGGACGCGCGAGGCCCCTCCCTCTGCTTCAGTGAATCATCTTGTTTTATGGACGGGTCGGGAAGGGAAGTGGGAGACGGGCTGGCCCTGATAACAAGGGTCGTTTCTCCTACTTAGGCCTGTCTGAATTTTAGGATGTTCTGTCAGAAAACAGCTTTGGGCTGGAAACCGCTGCACTGTGCCCTCATTCTTGTCGTGAGTCTCCAATCGGAACTGCGGTGCCTTAGGGAAAGCGCTCGCGGAGGAGTTTTATTAGAAACACCCTGGTTTGTGTCTATTGTCTGTGTTCCCGAATCGCCCTGCCTCCCCAGCCGAGGCCCTGTGGGCACCGTGGTGGGAGACCCTGACTCTTGTAGGTTTGAAGGGGCCCGTCCTTTGGAGCGAAGCGGCTCTCAGACGCACCTCATCCCATCGTGACCTCAGGGTCTCGGAACTGCTTGTATTTGTCTTGCTGGGAATCTTCTAACCAGAAAGGGATTCCTGTGGGCCTGCAGGAGGCCTGCTCAAGGGGGTGTTTGTTGATTTATTTTAATTATGCCAAAATATAGGAAGTTGAGTTAGCCCCCAGCCTTTCAACTGTGGGGGTTTCACATTGACATGTTGTACCCCCGTTTTTTGCTTGAAAACACAGAGCCAGCGTCGCCCTTGGCTGGGGACTTCGGGAGCTTTGAAGTGCCATCTCTGAGGGTTTCACACAGATTCTCTCACCTCCAAATTCACTGTCACCCCTCAGCCAGCTTCGTTCACTTCTGCTTCCTCCCTGGTCCTGGGACACCCTGAGATCGAGACCCCACCTTGTGACATAGAGGAAGCTGTGAGTTACCCACCCAAGAACACGTGAGGGGCCGGACCCTGGGCTGGGATGGGACGGCCATGGGTTGCAGGGCCTCCTCTCTGCAGGGGGGCCTGTTCTGCCAGTGCTGCTACTTTAGGCTGTTTCAGAGGTGGATCTATGGCCCCCCACTAGTCATGTGACCTTGGGCAGGCCACTTTCCCTCTTTTTATCTCACTGGTCTAGTGTTTAAGCCAGCTGGTTCATGTGCACGTAGATGAGATTGGACACGTGCTGGGGGTATGGCCATAGTTGTGTGCATTTAGTAGTTACAAGAATTGTAGCCATTTACTTAAACAGAAGCATACGTGAAAGGTGAAACTGTGAGGTGGTTGAACATGGCCCCAGAAGGGGACTGGAACTTCAGGAGGGTGTGCCCCCTTCCCCAGAACCCCGAAGGGACAGCCTTTGGGGACTGAGCTAAATACCCTCGAAGTCCTCTCATACCTCTGAAATGGCCCGTCAACCTTCCTACAGTCAAAGGATGCAAAGTGTGTGGTTGTTGCTCACCAGATGATTGCTTGGGGCCCATCCCAGTGGCCGTACGTGTGCTTGGACACCCTCACAAGTAAACACGGGCTCACGGTGTGTGAGCGCCTGGCTGTGCAGTCAAGTCTCCAGCTTTGAGGGAGGGCAGGCACGTGTGACACGGGTGTCTGATTGCTGGGTTAGCTGTCCCAAAACCTTCCTTGGAAGAATGTGGCAGGCGTGTTGGGGGAGAGAGGGAAGCTTGTCAGAGGCGTTAGAGGGAGGTTTGTTTTGTGGTACCAGAAATTGAGTCCAGGGCTTTGTCTCTACCCAACTTTTGGTTTTGAGTTTGAGACAGGGTCTTGCTGAGTCACTAAGTTGCCCAGGGTGGGCTCAATCCTGTGCTCCTCCTGCCTCGGCCTCCCAGAGTGCTGGGATTACAGGCCTGCACCACTGGGCACAGCTTTGGCAGGTATTTCTTGAGCGTCTCCACTGGGCTGAGATCTGTTGCCATGACCAAGCTGGGACAGAAGACACAGAGGAGTTATGGTGTGTTTCTGCAGTCACCGAGTGCTGTGCATGAGGAGATGCCCGTCTGACCACTAGGGACTGAGACACACAGCGCAGGAGAGAGGCCAGGGGTCGTGGTTTAATGATTTAAACGTTTGCTGGGTCCCAACCTGCACTGGTCAATTCCAGTTCCCAGGGACTGTGTGCATGGAGTCCTCTCAGCTCCAGCCGAGGGTGACAACCTCACAAGACAGCATCCCTGAGAGATGGGAGCCAAGAGTAGGACCCAGGTGCTTGAAATCCCTGTGCAGGAAATATAGCAGAGACTGGGGGTGAACAGCTTTGGGGGGGGCCTAGAGGGGCAGAGCCGGGAGGGTGAGAGGACATGGATTCCAGGGGACAAGATAGGGGTGGAGTGGGTGAGCCCTGGAAGACCCGGAGGAGTGGGATGGGAGGAGGGAGCCAAGTGTGTGCTGTGATGGAGGAGGGACCAGCCTGTACCAGGGCTGAGCACTGTGATTATCTCGGATACTCACAACCCCCCCCCCCCCGCCCCTGCCCCCGCCCCCGAGGGTGTGGACTCTGTGCATTTCAGTTTTCCCGATTCATTATATCCACCAGGGGTCTCCAACCCCCAGGCAGTAGACTGGTCCGGGTCAATGGCCTTGGAAGGACCAGGCTGCCAGGACAGATGAGCAGAGCGGAAGCTCCGCCTCCTGTGAGCGTGCTCCTATCAGGTTCTAATGCTGCTTCTGATTGACAGGAGGTGGGGCTTCACTCCCTCCCCCTCCTGCCACTGCTCCTCCTTCCAAAGCTGTCCTTCAACAAGCTACTGGGCAGGTGCACCCCGCCCTGTCCTTGGGAGAATGGTCCTCAACTAAACCCGCCCCAGGTGTCGAAAGGTGAGGGACCACCAGTCTGTAAGTCAGCAATCATAGGCATTGACCCATTTTGCGGATCGAGGCCCAAAGAGACAGGAGAAGTTGCCGACTCCTGGGAAAGTGTTTCTTGCAGTTGACACGCTCAAGTTCCTGAGAGTCTCCTTCTCATTTGCGTCAAGATCACCCGTGGTACCTGAAACAGAACACAACCAAGGGAGTGTCTACTCTCAGAGTCGCGGGCAGACTTACACCTCTCCTTTCCTGGGGGCCTGGCCACCCAGAAGCACCTGCAGAGGCAGAGGCCAGGGAAGTGTGCTTTGCTGAAAAGGTGCCCTCTCTTCGGGTTGAGACCAGCGTGTGCCAGCCCTCCAGAACTGTCGTGCCGTGCCGGGGTCTCAGTGGCCTTGGTCTGAGCACAAGAGGCAGGGAGGTGCAGATTGCAGGTGTGGTTGCAGCCAGGGCTTCTGTGTTTTGCTGCTGAGGAGAGAGAGTGCTCGCACAGGGCCGGGATAATCACAGGTCACTGCAGGTAGGAACGCGACCCAGCCCTTCGGCCTGCACACGAGTGGCTGGGAAGAAGACAATCCCAGATGTTCCCGGAATTCCCAGACCGGACACACAGCTGCTAGCAGGATGCAGGGAAAGGGGAGGGAGCCAAGTAGTTTATGTAATGCAAGGCCAGCCTGCCGCTTCCCTGGCCTCCCCCAGTCCTCTGCGGCAGTGACTAGGCCTCCCTTTCCTGAGGTCTTGGGGATTAGGAAACCCGTGTGCGTGCCTGGAGGGCAAAGACGGCTCCAGCAGACAGCTTCTCCTTTGGCTCTTCCTTCTGAACTCGGGTCGGTGGTGTCCAGGCTTTCCACCGGGTGTGGTGGCCCAGAAGCGGCCAGCTGTGTGCTGTGCCACGCCGTGCACTGAGGTGCCTGGGATGGAAAAGAAATCAGGCAGCGAGCCGGAGACTGAAAGCAGCCACCCAGCTTTCCTCCCAAAGGACGCCCTGTTTTGAGTGGAATCTGTCTGGGTAGCAGCCAAGGGAGGTCCCCCCTTGGAGGGGGTTGAGTATCCAGCCCCAACAGTGGAGGCTGGTGGGAGGAGGCTGGGCAGGGAGGGTGCAGGGGCAGTGATGTTGGGAGGTCCAGAGCAGAGGAGGCCGAGGTGGCTGGTGAGCGGGAGGATGTAGTATGTAGCAGGGCTGTTCTGGGGATGCGGGGAGAACAGTGGCCCATTCACCTGCCGGAGCCCAAACAGATGAGCGGAGGCTCACGTCCCTGTGTGTTGCCCCTTAACCACAGTCCTGTGCCCTGCCCTGCTCCCTCACCGGACTCTAAATGGCCCTGTGATCCACCTGAACTGTGTTTGTGGGGGCGAGCTGGTGCAGGACCCAGGAGCAGAAGTTCCCCGTGTCGAGTCCAAGTGCTCGGTAAATATTAGCTGTTATCATGATGATTCTATTTCTTTTAAAAAGAAAACTCTCCTCAGAGAGAGTTTTCTTTTGAATATTTGGTTCTCAACCAGGAGTTGGCAGACGGCAGCTCATGGGCCAAAACCAACCTGCTGGGCTGTTTTTGTACAGCTTGTGAGCTAAGAATCATTTTCTCGTTAGAAGTTAAAAAAAAACACTCAAAGTTATATTTTGAGACATGGGAAAATGATATATGATATTTAAGTGTCAGAGTCTGTCAATAAAGTTTTATTGGAACTCAGCCATGGGCGTGAGTTTGTGAATTGGCTGCAGGTGCTTTCAGGCTGTCTTAGCAAAGTCGAGTAGTGGAGTCCCCGTGGCCCTGAGAGTTGAAGATGCTGCCCTACTGGCCCTGCCAGGCCCTGCTCTGGGGGAGTCATTATTACACAGAGGTTAGGCCTGGGTCTCCGGAACAAACTTTCTGCACCTAAACTTTTTCACATAAAATTTTTTGCTGACCTGTTCAGAGACCACCGGTGACTGACAAAGAGGGGAACCAAGTGCATAAAAAGTGATTGAAAAATATGCTGAAGGTTTAAATTTGTATAAAGAAATACATTTTAGCACAGACTTGTAATCCCAGCACAGTGGGAGGCGGAAACAGGAGGATGACAAGGTGGAGCCCAGTGTAGGCAACTTAGCTACTTCTTCCCTGTCTGAGAAGCAAAGAGAGAAACGGGCTGGGAGGGGCTGGAGGAGCAGCTCGGAGGCTAAGGAGCTGGCCTTGCAAGCTCAAAGCCCCAGGCTGGCCGCATCAGCACCACATAAGGTGGCATGGTGGCGCACACCTGTAATCCCAGTACCTGGGAGGCTGAGGCAGGAGGATTGCTATGAATTCAAGGCCAGCCTGGGCTACATAGTCAACTCAGGACTGCAGAGCGAGACCCTACCTCATAAAAGGGGGGTGGGCCTGGGAATGTAGCTCATTGTGAAGGCTCTGGGCTTGGTCCCCAGCACCACAACAAGCAGACAACGACGCCAATAACAACAACAACAACAAAAAACTTATTTCAGTAAAAGGGAAGTCACCAGGAACAATGGAATAAGTGAGTTTCAAGCAAGCGAGAGTTTCCGAGGGGGGTTGATGGCAAGGTTTCCTTTACTGTAATACTTTCTTAAATATCATGTCCTTTGATCACAACCCCTGATCAAATGTTTATGGTCGTTTTTATCAAAAACATGGCACTATGCCCTCGCCAACCTTATTCCCCAGATCTGGCGCTGTGTGACATCTGGCTCATCCCCAAAGTCAAAATGACCATAAAAAGTGAACATTGGGAACCAGTTCAGAGCTCATAGACAGCCACACAGTGCACGGAGAGACGCTCCTGATCTTTGGCAGAACGTCGTGGGCAGGGTGGATAGCTGTGTCCAAAGCAGGGGGAGGGCTCTTGAGGGAGGCCAATGCAGCCTGTCTTTTACTCTAATAAACGTTTTTAAACCCCTAAACATTCATTTTTTGGTTTATAAACGTATTCATTTTATTTTTGTACTGGGGATGGATCCCAGGGCCTTCACACCAACCTACATCCCCAGCCCATTTTTTAAAAATTTTTTAAAATTTGGAGACAGAGTCTCATTCAGTCTAAACTTAGTAGCCCAGTCTGGGCTGGAACTTGTGTCCTCCTGCTGTGGCCCGCTGCGGCTCCCTCTAGTGTTTTGATTGTACCTTGGACATGGTTTGTTGAAAGAAGAGGAGACGAGGTCTGATTTGGGGGAAATCCTCTCTGTTTCCTGATGCTACTTTTCTTTCTCTCTCTTTCTTCTTTCCTTCAAAGAAAAATTCTGAGTTTCAGCACAGCAGCTGTAGGTAATTACAGGGTGTGTGTTCTGAAGTTCCCCAGGCTGCTGGATGGGTCAGCGCGCAGGGAGGAAGGTGGATGGCGGAGTCTCTGGCTGCCAGCCTCCCCCGCCTCCAGGGTGCCACCTGCAGCAGCAGCGCGAGGCCCTGGAAGCCCAGGTCGCTTCACGGTCACGCGTCTTTGTTTGCACCTACACTGACTCTTTCCACTTTGTCCCAGAGAAGACTTAAGGCAGCTGGCACCCTCTATGTCCAGCACCTCAGCTCTCAAAGCTGCGAAGCCCAGTGCCTGTGGCAGCAGAGGGTGTCATTGCTGATTTAAAGGAGGCCACCCGGCCAGTATTCATGCTTTCCAGCAGAGGGAACATTTATTTCCTTGCCTTTGTCTCCCTGGCCCCTGTTACCTCCACCCTGGTATCCCCTCTGCTGCCTCATAGGATGGATCACGTGTTTGCTGGGGTCCAGTGGAGAAGAAAAGGCTGGGAGAGTCTCATCACATGCCCAGCCAGGAGCTCCGGCCAGCAAGGCTAAGGCCTGCAGAGCTCAGGAAGGTGGCTGGTCCTGGACAGAAACCACAAATCCAGGGGTAACAGGGCTGAGAGCTGAGCCTGTGAATCACCCCAAGTGCTCTCCGCCCCCGAGGGTGCCACTCAGCCTTTCCCAAGGGAGCCAGTGCTTGGGAGACGTGACGTCAGTGTCATGGCAAGAGGAGTTTCATCCACATGTGGCCTCAGACAAGCTGGTTCCCATGGGTAACACCCAAGCTTCTCAGGGCATCCCATCAAAGGAGACGGGACTTTGAACCTGTGTGTGTATGTGTGTGTGTGTGTGTGTGTGTGTGCGTGTGTGTGTGTGTGTGTGTGTGTGTGTATGTGTGTGTGTGTGTGTTTTAAAGGTTGTATCTCACCCATGTTGGCTTTGCAGCCCATTTCTGGTGTTCGTTTGGAGACAGTGTCTCAACAGTGTCTCACTAAGTTGCCCAGGCTGGGCTTGAACTTAGGATTCTCCTGCCACAGCACCCCAGAGGGAGGATTATAGGTCTGTGTCGTGAGCCTGGCTCTGGGACCTCATCATGGGCTCCTGCCTCTGAGTCTTCCCAGGGTGGCAAGATCTGTCATCCATCGCTTCCCAGGGAGGAAGTAGCTCCGTGACAGATAGGCCGCCAGTTCCTAGCCATCCCAACATTTTTCTCAAAGACATTCACTCCACAAAATCCTGTTCCAAACCCATGATTTGCACGAGCCATTCCTAGTCCAGCCACGATATAGCGTCTCTGGCTCATGCACACGTATCATGTGGTCAGAGGGGGCTGGCCACCCATAATTGACTTCAGGAAGGCAGGGCCAGCCTTGCACAGCCCACAGAGTGCTTCCCAGCCATCAGCCGTGAGCCCTGAGAGTTTTGCCAGTGATGTTGGCCCACTGGGCTCTCCTACTACCACATGGATAGCTTATTGGAGAAGAGAACTTAACAACCCTCTCAAAAAATGCAATCAGCACTTCCTGGGATCTGCCTGCTGAGGTGGTCACCATCTCCTAATTGCGTTCTGGCCTCTTGTGAAGGCCAAGACTGCCAAAACGGACGAAGGACTTCATCTGCCACCGGTCAGAATGATATTGCCAAAATTAAACAGAACTGGCAGAAGCCCCTTATGGGTTGACCGGGCATGGAAGACGGTCAAGGGCCAGATCCTCAGGCCCAACACAGGCCACGGGAGCCACTGGAAGACGCTTGCTGCCCAGCGGCTTCTGGAAATTCCTGGTGCACAATGTCAAGAAGTTGGAGGTGCTGCTCACGTGATCTCCACCAAGAATCATAAGGCCATGGTGGAGAGGGCCACCCAGCTGGTCATCAGGGTCACCTACCCCAATACCCGGGCTGCTTGGCAAGGAAACTGACTCAATACCTCAAGTATGTACTGTATTTGTGCTTCAAAAGCCACAATAATGAATGAATGAATGAATGAATGAATGAACACAATAAGCAAACCAAACCATCCTGCGTCACTGGAGTACACGTTCCTCCTCGGTGTTCACAGTCACTAGTGAATTGAAGCCGTCTTTTACATTTGTGTGAAGTATTTTTCTTTACCTCTGAGCCTCTCCTATTGGAAAGCTCTTGGCCTAGGTTTGACGCCTGACTTCCTGTTTTAGCAAGGGCACAAACATGTTTACTTATTTGTTTTGGTGATACTAGGGGTTGAGCTAGGGCCTTCACACTGAGCTACATTCCCCAGCCCATTTAAATTTTTTTTTTTTTTTTAAATTTGAGACAGGGTCTTGCTAAGCTGCTAAATTACCTAGGTTGAGCTAGAACTTGCAATCCTCATGCTACAGCCTCCGAGAGTGTTAGGAATACAGGCCCGTGTCGTTGGGCCCGGCACAAAAATTTATGAAATATTACACCTCCATGGATCCTAGGACCAAGGAGAGGAGGAATCTAATGTATTCTTCCACAACAATTAAACACAAACACAGGAAGCTAACAACTTAGCGAGACCCTGTCTTAAAAAAACGAGGGGAGGCCCTGGGTGCAGACCCCAGGACTGCAACGCAAACACACAAACAGAAGCCCAACCAGGGAGCTGAGACTGGACCCAAGTGAGGGCTGGCGGGGTGAGATCCGCATTGGGGATATGATTAGGTAAGGAAACCCAGCCTTTGTGTTTGTGTTTGGCTACTTTCCAGCACACAGGAGCATGACACCAGTTATCCAAGGAAAGCAAACCTTCCTCAAAATGACAAGCCACAGTTCCAAACCCAAAAACTGCTACTTCATGGAGTCCAGGTGTCCGTGGTGTGGCTGTGTACCCTGCAGGGACCAGCGGAGGCTCTCCGGGCCCAGCTGGTGAGCATTTCTAGTACGTTCCCCAATGCCTCTTGTTCTCCCGGGCATCGGAACCTCCCAGTGGCCCGGTGGTGGTGGCAGAGGATGTGTGTGGCCTGGATGCCAGGCTCGTACCCAGGAACTGGGTTGGGTTGTGCTTGGCGCACCCAACCTCCTGGGCATAGCAAACAGAGCAGAGCACAGCTTCCCCCGGGGGAAGCCCTGCCCCCGGTCCTGGGGGCATGGAGACTTACCTGAGTCTCATTTGAAAACCACTTTCCTTTCTCTTCATCACGGACCTTTTCCTGTTTTCTCTTTGCCACGTTCTTTTTGCAGAGGAAAACAGGTGGCCAGCGAGTTGGCTAAGGCTGAGGTCGGGAGGGTACAGAGGAGCCAGGCGGGGGAGGGGACGGGGAGTGTGAACCGGGCGGGGCACCAGCCGGCCCACTTTCCTGACCAAGCTTCCTCTGCGGAGAGCTCCTCGTCACCTTGTCACAGCCCAGCTGTTTTCGAATTTATCCTGCCTTGTGACTGGTACGGAATACTGGCCAGGTCCCTCCTTTTCCCGGGCTGATGCTCTCTGACACGCTGTAAGGGATTAAGCCTTGAGTACAGGTGGGTTTCAGACCCCTCCTGCCCCTGTCACCTGGCTATTACCATGGCAGTAATCCTCCCTGAAACAAAAATAAAGGGCAGAACCGGTTGGACAGAAAGTGTGGCCTAAAACTCTGAGGCAGAGAGGCCAGGGACGGGGAGCTCCCCTGGGTCACGTCCAGGGAGGCGGTGGGGTCACTGCAGGCCCTGTACCGCTGTGGGACTGTGCTTCAGGGAGGAGCTTGATTTTCTTTCTGCAGCCCGTGGTCTGCTCTGGAGGGTCCAGCGCAGTAGGTGCACACCCTGCTATGGAGGTGAGCTGGTTGGCGAGTAGGAAGGTTGGGCTAATCCGCTCAGCAAAGTCTTGTGAGCTGGGCGATGGCAGAGGATTTTTGGCTCCTGGAAAGCCCTGAGGTTTAGAAAGGCGATTTTACTACGTCAGGACTGAAAAACCGGTTTTGGGGTGTAGGGAGGAAGGTCCCCATAGCTTCAGAAAGAGAATGGACTTTATTCTTTGCTGAAAAAAATGTAGCAGGCTCCCGAAGAGAAGTGGGCCTAATTTTCAGTGGACGTAGAGGGCGCTGTCAAGGGTTACCTTTTTTTTTTTTTTTAAATTCTATCTTAAAAGCCCTCTGTGGGCAGGGTGTGGTGGCACATGCTTATAATCCCAGTGCACTGGGAGGCAGGAGAATAGCATAGATTTGAAACCAGTGTGAGCAATTTAGAAAAATAAATAAATAAGGGCTGGGGTTGGGACTCATTACAAAGGTCTGGAGTTTCAGTCCCCAGTATTGCAAAAACAAAGTGAAATAAGAAAAAGAAAATAGTTCTCTATAGAATGTTCCTTACAAGTGCCAGATACTAAAGGGAGATTCCATTTATGTCAAGAATGGTCTCTGTTGGTGGAGAGGAGTGACCAGGACTTGGAGTTCGGGGAGTGTTAAGATTAGTGTTTCTCTGGAGATAGAGAGAGACAGGAACAGGGACAGAGAGAGTGAGAGTGTGTGTGTGTGTGTGTGTGTGTGTGTGTGTGAGAGAGAGAGAGAGAGAGAGAGAGAGAGAGAGAGAGAAGGGGGAGGGAGAGAGAGAAACACTAGGCGGAGATCTGTGAGGGGTGGCTTTGTGCACAGCCTCCTGGGGTGATGACCTGACCTTTGTCTTCTCCACTGTTGAGATGACACCTGTAATGTTGCTGGTGACATGCTCACGGATGAGGCAGCTGCTCATTCATTCACCCGTCAGGTGTGCGTAACTAGGTGCTGGGGCACTGGTAGTGAGTAACACAGAAAAAAAAAAAATCTGTACCCTCCATTGCTAGAGGAAAGACAGGCTCTACATGAACATACAGATTGGGAAATAGCAGACAGGAGAGGGGTGGTGGAAGGGGCAGTGAGCCGGGGGTATGGCAAGAAGGGGTGTCTCAGCAGGTGGCGTGAAGGACTGAGTCCTGGCCCAAGCCTAGGAGAGGGGTGTTCTAGGCCAGTGGTCAGCAGACTGGCCCTCAGGCCAAACCCTGCCAGCCGTGTTTTTGTCTGAGTTCTTCTGGAGCTCAGACATGTCCTTTGTGTTAGCGCAGGGACTGTGTTCTCACCATTGTGGCTGAGTTAAGGAGTGGTGACCATGGTGGGGTTGGGGCCCTTGACAGAGGAAGCTTGCCGCATTCCATTCCGAGTAGGAGTAGCGTCCTCCCAGATCTACCATGGAGGGTGGACACTTACGTTGTCGTTGTCCAACTTTGTGGCCACAGCAGCAGGGGATGGCGCTTCAATAAGTGCTTTCCCACGTCACAGGGTTCCCCTGGGTGGATCCCAGGAGTGGAGTTTCTGTGCACGTGGAGGTGGGCAAGTCAGAGGAAAAATGGCTGGTAGGACATTTCAAGGAAATACGGGAACCTGTTTCATCCCATTTGCCCTGCGCCACCCTGTCCACAGGGACACATGTGGCTTGGTGGCAGTGTCAGAGGCCTGTCCCACCCTAGCTCATTCCTTCTCAAGGATTCGTCTGTGAATATGGTCAAAAGTACCGTGTCCACACAAGCACTTAGATGTCATCCCGGGACATCGGGTGGTGGGACAATCCCATAACCTCACATACAGATACTCAATATTTATATTTCATATGCATATTTCCTCAAAGTCCCCTGTCTAGCCTGGAAGCTTCCTAAGAGCTTGACTCACATCTTTTTTAGAGACAGGATCTTGCTCTGTAGTCTAGGCTGGTCCTAAACTCACAATGTAGCCCAAGCTATCCTTGAACTCACGGCCATCCTCCTGCTTCATCCTCACTCTGCTGGGATGACAGGTGCGCACCACCACGTCCAGTTTATGTGGTGCTGGGGAATCGAACCCCGGGTCTTGTGCTGGCTGGCAAGCGCTCTAACTGCTGTGCTCTTTGTCCAGCCCCTTGGTCCATGCCTTGCTCATATTCCAATCCCAAGGCCTGGCCAAGAGTTGGCATCACTTAGTAGGCACAGTGCAGATCCTTTCTGAATAAAACGTACTGTCTCCTGTATTGCTTTGTTGCTTTAAAAGCGTCATTTATATTTACATTATACAGCTGAGTAGAAAATGATTTCTTTTTTCTTGGTGGTACCTGGGGATGAGCCCAGGGCTTTCACCTTAAGCTCCTTCCCAGCCCTTAGTTACCCAGGCTGGGCTCAAACCTGTGACCCTCCTGCCTCAGCTTGCTAGGGTGCAGGAATTGCAGGCCTGTGTCATGAGGCCCAGCTGAGTGTGAGCATTGTGTTTGCTGTTTTCTGCTGTTGCTTTTGTGGGGGAAGTGATCCTACCTCACGGGGAGTCGAGAGCATCTTGGAGGTGGCCTTGGCAGGTCGCCGAGCAGGGTCACCCTCGGGGCTGCTGAGGACGGGAACGTTCCATGTTCTTTTCAGTGGCTTCCGATCCTGTGTCCCTCTCAGGTCTTGCTTTGAGAACCAGCTCTTCCACAAGGCCACCTTGGCCTGCAGTGGCATCCAGGGAATCCTTAAGAGTCCTCAGTCCCTCGAGGCCAGCCTGGGCTCCAGTGTGAGTTCAGGACCAGCCTGAACTATAGTTCAAGACCCTGTCTAAAAAAAAAAAAAAAAAAAAAAGGAATCCTCAGTGCAACACAGGCTCCAGGGCCGCCACCACTCCTGAGGGGGTGACCAGGAGTTGGGGCCCGGGGACCATGACGTGACACCTCCTTCTTCGAGATCCTTTCTCCTGATGGCTTGAGAAACTCCACGTGTGAGTTGGAACTCCATGCTGGGTGCCTGGCACTGGTCCCTGAGACAGACAAGTATTTTGAGCAGCACTGACACCAAATCTTCACAATGAGATGTTTTCCCCTCTGGTGTCTGTCGGATTGGCAGCCTTACCTTTGCGTGAACCAGGAAGTGTGACTGTTTAACTTCCTTGTGATCTGGAGAGAAAGAGGCAAGGAGTGAAAAAGCCAGGTAGGAGAAAGGGAGCTGGAAGGAGAATGTCCTGGGGAGAGCTGGTGACAGCCACGTAGGGAGCCCTGTGGCTCCTGGGGGCTTTCCTTGCAGGGCACAGGGGGTCTAGGGAGTAGACTTCTCTCTTGACTTCTGGTTGGCTGCCAAGTAACTTTTAACTATTTCATTTACATAGCTTTGCCGCTATTGGTTTGTGAATGTTGAAAGCCACCCACCCAGTTTTCTGCCACGACCTCATAGGTTGAGTATTAGGGAAGTGATGATTTCTGTAGCCTTCAGGTTGCCATGCGTGGTGCAGAGGTGGGGGAAGATTAAAACCAGAGGCGGCCAGCTGAATCGGCCTGGGACTCTTTCCTTCCAGGCCTCGGTTTCCCCATGGGGAAGGTAGAAGGAAGGAAAGGATCTTCTAGGACTTACAGACATTTCTGAGTGAGCCCTTCACCTCCCCAGGACCACTCGTGATCCTCCCTTCTCTGGCTCCTATATAGGGTGGAATGAGCATGTGGTTCACTGAGTCCTCAAGATCAGATAAGCAGGGTGAGCTTGTGTGTGTGTGTGTGTGTGCGCGCGCGCGCACGTGCATGCACGTGATTGAGGGATTGAGCCTAGGACCTTCACACAGAGCTACATCCCCAGCCTATTTCCTTATGTTTGATGCTGAGACCGGGTCTCACTAAGTTGCTAAATTGCCCAAGCTAGACTTGAACTTGTGATCCTCCTGTCTCAGCCTCCCAGAGGAGGGCTAAAATTATGGGTTTGTGCTCCTTGGGCCCGGCTGCACATGGTTTTTAGGCATTTTTTTTTTATAATTTCCAATCAGCACAGCTTGGCCCCTGCTGGAAGTGGAGCTGGGGGAAGAATGGTGATTGGGTTGAAAGGGTTTGGGGCACAGGCTGCCTACAGAACCGGAAGTTCTGGCATCACAGTGGGGCGGACTGGGCAAGAATTACAGCTGCCGTGTTCCAGAAGTTCCCAAGCTGGGCCTGCTTAGTCTTTCCTATTTCAATCTCCTTTCCTTTCCTTTCCTTTCCTTTCCTTTCCTTTCCTTTCCTTTCCTTTCCTTTCCTTTCCTTTCCTTTCCTTCTTCCTTCTTCCTTTTTTCCTGCCTCTCCTCCCTCCCTCCCTCCCTCCCTCCCTCCCTCCCTCCTCTCTCTCTTTCTCTCTCTCTCTCTCTCTCTCTCTCTCTCTCTCTCTCTCTCTCTCAATTGATTTAAAAGCAGTGGTTCTTCCCAGAGGAAACTGGGAGGAGCTGCCCTCCCGGGTGGCACTGGGCATTGCCCAGTGACAATTTTTTTGGTTGTCATACCTGTTGTCGGGAGTAACTGCAAATGGATGCTCCCGGCATCTGGTGAGTGGGAGTGGTGAGGGGCAGGAGCTGCTTAACTTCCTATAGTGCCCAGGACAAGCCCCCCAGTGCCAAGACTAACCTGGCCGCAAATGCCCGGAGGGCTGAGGCTGAGAAGCTGATGCATACTATTTAAAAATGAAGTGTAGTAAGTCATAACAAAGTAAATGTACCCATGGGGTCTGTAGGGGAGTCAGTGTTTATGAGGTGTGCACAGTGTCCTCTGCGGGCCCCCAAATCCCGAGGTTCTCTTTCTTTTCTTAATGAAGGGATATAAGCCTGTGGGGTTAACAAAGCAGACAGCGGTGGCTTCCTCCTGTCGAGGTTGGGTGCTCCTTGGTGCTGAGTCTGTCTGCTCGGTCCGTCCCTTGCACCATGCTGGGCTTGCAGTCATGTCCCGTCCCCAGACCCTGGGGTGCATGTCTTGGTGACATGGGCTTACGTCTCAGCTGCTCAGTGTCGCTGTGGGTGTGGAGGCTCTGTCTCCTGCCCCCGAGGCCCCTGGAGTCCAGGAGCTAATCATTAGACCTAGATGGGAAAGTCCATTCTCTGTTTTTTCACAGGTAGTTATAATAATAACAGCCCCCTTTGGGCACAGGCTTTTTCATCTTCAAAGCACGTTATGAACATGAGCTAATCGCCCTGTTCCCGGGTGAGGTCACAAGTCCTGTGCTTCCCTGGACGAAGCCATCAAGGCAGGAGACTGAGGTGAGTCACCGGCAGCCCCCGGCTGGGAGTTAGGCGAGGTTAGGATTCAAGTTTACAGTTGCTGGACTCCTGGACATGTCCTGCTCCGGCCACACCTTTCCCTTGGCCAGCCCTGTCTTGGTATTTGTGCCAAGCCTCAAATTCAGGCAGGTCTGGAGGGAAGGGAAGAGTAACATTTCTTTACCGTTCTCCCCATAGATGGCTTTTAAAAGAGCTGCTGAATGCTTTTTTTGCTCTCTCTTTCTCTTTCTGTCTCTCTTCGCCTCCCTTTCTCCCTCCCTTCTTCCTTCCCTCCCTCCCTCTTTCTTTCTTGGTTTGTTTATTGGGCAGTTTTTCCTACGGCAGGTAACACCCCCAGCCAGGAAACTGCTTTCAGAAAACATTTCCTTGCGGGTCTCTCATCCCCCAGGACGGCGGGAGGAGCACCACGGCAGCAGTGTGGCCTTTCACAGGCTTGTTTGAAGATGTCTGTGGTCGGCAGGGCCAGAGCCATAGGGACCAAGGGTGTCTGGCCATGAGCCGTGACCGCGGCAGCAAGGACCACCCTGGCGCGCACCGCCTCTGGGTGCCTGCGGGCTTCGGGCATTTTCTTTGTATCTGCCCCCGGGTACTTTGGAGCTTGACCAAGGAGGAGCCCCAGTGAGGCGTCAGGGGTGCAGGCCCTGGGAGGCTGAGGCTGGCTCCCAAAGGTTAAAAAGAACAATGATAGCAATAAAGTAACACCTTCAGGATTCAAGTGACATGGCAGCCTGCTTGTGGACGCAGGGGTCTCATGGCTCCAAGGGTTGGGGTGTGGGAGAATGACCCCACCGCAGGTATGTGGGCTCCTGTGGCCTCGGTCCCAGGGTGTGGCAAACCAAGGCAGAATGCGTTTAAATCAGAGCTTGAGGATGGGAGTATGTAGCCGTGTGTGAGTTGAGGGGGTCCTTGGTGTTACAGAGACCCGCACGTGACTGGTGAAAGGCAGGGGACATTTATTTGTCTCAGTCAGTATGGGTATTGCAAAAGCAGTCCCATAGGCCGAGCTGCTTAAATTGCGAACATGTCTTCCTCACAGATCTGGTGGCTGGGAGGTTCAAGGTCAGGGTGGCAGCATGGCAGGTCCTTTCTTAATTCATAGCTTCTTGTTAACAGACTGGAGGTTGAGAGCATGGGAGAGCGTCTATTTGGGGGCTTATCATAACTTTTTGTGAGATCGAATTTCAGGGTTTCACAGTGGAGTTCTGAAGCACTCAGCTTCCTCATCATTAGTCGGCTGTCTCATTGTTGGGATGCAATACCGGATACCCACAACTTAATGGAGAAGAGACTTATTTTGGTTCATGGTTTCGGTGGGCTCAGTCTGTGGTTTGTAAGCTTCATGGTGGAATGGCATCGCAGAGGACAGTTGCTCATCCTGTAGTGACCAGGAGGCAGAGACAGAAGAGAGGGGCGGGGGATAAGACCACACACTAGGCTCCTCCTGCCTTGCAGATGGACTTGACCATCCACCACTTACAATATGCAGATGAATTGGGCCGGCAGAACCTCCGCAGGGTGAGCTGTGGGAGGAGCTCTTCACCGGGCCATCTGGAGCCAGTGCAGCCTGAGGAGATGTTGGAAACCTGGGCTTGACCTCTTGTCCCTGGATCACTACCTGGCCACAGCTGCAGGCAGCTCGTGGGCCCCATAAGGTCATGTCTGGTTGTTGGAGCGGTTCATGGCCTCCCACCTACCATCTCGCTCTCTGTTACTAAGGGATCCAGTTCTGCAGCGAGCAAGTGGGGCACCATAGCCTCCTCACCCTTCAGGCATTTCTCCAGGCTTCCTTGTTATCATGGTTTCTAGCTGCATGCGGGTAATTGACAGGAGATAGAGGGGGTACGGAGGACCAAGGAGAGAGTTTGACAGGAAGGAAAGCATCCCCCCGAAGGGATCTGGACTCCGTGCCGCATCCCCTCTGCCCCTTCTCCGTTGTGTCCAGCCTCCTCCTGGCCTTCTCCTTACACTCTCTTACTCCACCTCAGCCCTCACGAAATCCCAGACACCCATGGGACAGTTCAGAAGCACAACTTCTTCAGTCTGTTCCTGCCTTATTCTTGCCTTGACCTCTTTCAGTCACTATTTGTTCATTTGTTGATAGTGTGTTTCTGGGGGAGTGAACCCAGGATCTCACTCATGCTATGGAGGAAACCCTTTAGCGCTTGGAGCTGCATACCGAGTGTGAAAGTGTCCTTGCCTGTTGACCTTGAACTTGGCCTGCTCCTCTCTCTCCATAGCTGTCGGCAAACAACGTGTCTTAACTTTCTCTTAGGTCCCGAAACTTTGTGTTTTCGTTACACAGAGGGGCAAGGACTCCTGTGACCCTACTTGACTTGCCTAGCCCACTCGTTCCTTCCTCTGGAAGCATTTGAGCATTGGTACTCTAGCCCGGAGGCCCTGTTCTCCAAGCCACCTGGCGATTCTGTTCTGACCCTCGCACACTCGCTTGTGTGCCACTTTCTGCTCCCCAAACACAGATGAGCCTGGACTCTTGGGCTCTAAACTCAAATCTCCTGGGCCTGGTTGTACAGGTCTGTAGTATCAGCATACTGGGCAGCTGAGACAGGAGGGTCACTAATTTGGGCCCTACCTGGGAGAGGGGTTTAGTGTAAGGCATTTAGTAAGAGCTGGTATCAAATTTTAAAAATATAAAATAGGGATCAAGGATGTCAGTCTGTGCCCAAGCCCAGGACTTTATAACATTTAGTGCCCCTCCCACTCCACTGTAATCCCCTCTGTGGTTCCACTGAGCATGCCTCACGATGGTTATTTCCAGATGCGCATCTGTGTGTTTGGGGCTCACCTCTGCGGAGTCCTTCTTTGTCCCCTTCCTCAAGTTCATGACCCTGGAAGCCCAGAGTCCTCTTGTCCTCTCGGCCCAGGCTGGACTCTGCTGAGCATTCCTGCATTCGTCTTTAGGATAAAATCATGGCTCTCAGCATCAACGTGAGTTTTGCTTTCTTTCCCTGGGCCATCGCTTAGTAGGCCGCTGGGATGCCACAGCCGGCCTAGAACACTTACTTCCTACTGTGGCAGGCAGGAGGGAAGCTGGGGCCTCACTGGTGTTCTGTCCTTGTCCTGCGTCCCCAGCCCTTTTGCGTTATTTGAAGATAGGGTCCCCCCTAAGCTGCACTAGTTGGCCTTGAACTTGCCACCTTCCTGCCTCAGCCTCCGCAGGAGCCGGGCTTCCAGATGTGTGTGTCACACCTGGCCACGTGGGCTCCCTAGGATCACGAGCCGCGTCTTGCTGCCTCTCTGGGAGTGCGTGACAGTCCGCCATCTTCAGGAAACGTGTCCTAAACGGATCGCTTTGCCTTCTCGTCTGTGTGGTGCGTCCAGACCCACCCTTTTTTCTGTTTGTCTCTTGTGTCCCCTGTGTCACTTCCTGGGACCTTATGCCCAAGCTGGGACCTTCTCCCTCTCTAGAAGGGGGAAGGCCCATTTCTTCTCAGTACATTTTTTTCATGGATTTCCATCGACTGGTAACGATTTATTATTTTATCTAGTGAATGTTTGGAAAGCACAGTGTATCTGTGTAGGCACTGCGCGGTCTCCTAACAAAGCTTCATGTGTCCGTGGCCTCTTGGGACCTTCATGATAATTTTGTGGCTTCCCAGGAATTTGTGGCTAGCATTTGGTGACCACCCACGAGGCTTTTGCGCGGCCCGACGCTGCCCATCCCTCTGGTCGGTTGTGCATCCTTGTAGGCTGTGCACCTTTTGTACTGGCCACCTCCTGCTGAAGGACCTCCCATTCCTGTACTTGACCTCATCCTGAAAGTGGCCTCTTGGGCCACCACAGCCTCTCTGCTCGTAGGATCCCTTCTCTTTTGCCAAAGGCAGGTGCTTAGCTTCCAGTTTCTTGACCTTGGCTGGGATTGTTACCTTGCCTGGAATGCCAGCCCTTTAAACTCCAGGAGCTGTGCTGGTGTGTAAGAGCCACACCCAGCCGGGGACCTGGCTCTTCCACCGTGCAGTGATTGGTCCTACAGATCTGCACGTGAAGCATGCTGCTGGCTGGCCTTGCTGTCTTACCTACCTTCTTCTTGCTGGGACGGGATACTGACGTTACACCTTAAGGGAGGACAGATTCATTTCAGCTCACAGTTTCCGAAGGTCTCTCTCTGCTCACGGGCAGCTGGCAGTGGTGGAAGCACATGGCGGAGGTCTAGCTGGAGGAGAAGCTGTTCCCCCTTGGCGGTCAAGAGGAAGAGAGAGGAACGAAGGGCAAAGCTGGTGTTCACCCTTCCACGTCCTGTCCCAGGGGTCTGCCCCTTGCAGATCAAGCCTAGTGATCAGCCCCTTCTAGCCAGGCACCATTTCTAAACTGCCTGTGGCTCTGTGGACTGTCCACAATACCCGAATACATGAGACTTATGGGAGACATTCCAGATCCCAACTGTAACTCTCTCTCTCTCTCTCTCTCTCTCTCTTTCTTTCTTTCTTTCTTTCTTTCTTTCTTTCTTTCTTTCTTTCTTTCTTTCAACGGTGCTGCCAAGGGTCAGACCCAAGGCCTTCACACTAAGCTACAACCCTAACCTATTTTTTCTTTTTGATTTTATGACTGAGTCTCACTAAGTTGCCCAGGGTGTGTTCAAATGGGCCATCCTGCCGCCTCAGCCTCCCAGAGTGCTGGGATGACAGATGTGTGCCACCAGGCCTGGCTGGATTTCCTTGGACACACATGCACATGTACACTGGCCGTTTGGGAACCACTTTAAGCCATATAAAAAACCCCAAAGAACATGCATCACCCCCTTACCCCTATTTCCCTGTTCTTCACATGTCATCGTAGTGCCTTTAGTATGTTCTCTGTCTCTTTCCTGTTTCTTTTTCCTTCTACATCACTTGAGGCCTAAGTTAAATACATCAGAGGCCTCTTTGTCAATCAATGCAAACTTCCCAAGGAAAGGGGTATCTCTTATGCAGCCACTGGCGTCGCCTTTGTGAACTTACATTGTTGGAATGCCTTGATCTCCACCTGTGTTCCAGCTTTGTTAATTGAGCCAATAATGTTCTTTCCGAGTGCCTCGTGCTTGCACAGAATCCAGCCTAGATGGGGAGCCCTATCTCTCTAGTCTCTTTTAATATGAAACACTTCAACAGCTTTTCCTCTTGCTTTCTTTTTTTTTTTAATGGCATGGACATTTTTGAAGAATAGAATCTCCTTCCTCCTTTTTTTAATGGAAAATTCCTCACTTTGTGTTTGAAATTTCCATGTTATGAGATGGTGGTTGTGTTTTCTTGGCTGTTTCTCAGCATGTGCCATCTTGAGGTGACCCAGTGTCCACTGTCTCTGGTTAGTGATGATAAGTCTGACCACCTGAGTAAAGTTTTGCCTGATCTCTCTGCTGTATGAGTAATATGCTTTATGTCCCCTCGTTTGCATCTTGCAAAACTTTTTACCTGTGTATTCTCTTGGATTTAGCATCCAGTGATGATTCTTGCTTAATCCTGCCTGCCTTCAACGTGACGGTTACAGTTGACTTGCCATCTGGTTCTTGGTGGTCTACTGTTAGCAAGAAGCTTCACTTCTCCCATAAATGTGTGTATCTGTACCTTAATGGTATGGATTCAACTCAAAGTTTCTAATCATCAGTGATGTTACATCAGCACTTTGCTGAATTATTTTGGTGCTCAAACTGGCCCACATTTGGCCAGCAGGAGCCCCTTCATTCTGGTTCCTGTGCCTTTGCACAAATGTGTTAGGCCCCTAGAGAAACCTGCATATTGTGTCCCACGTACAACCGTACTGGAATGTGGGGTGGGAGGAGAAGTGTATCTTTTGGACACGTTCTTGGGTTCCTTCCTGCTGCTGCTAGTCTGAAAGGCAGAGATCCAAGACCCATCTACCCAAAATAGGTATCGTTAAGGACTTTGAAATGTCATAGGAGCAAGCATTCTACTGGCTTATTCCAGAAATCTAAGAGTTATTGATCAGTTATTGACATCTATCAGCAATTGATCTTGTTAAATCCTTTCTTGTCTGTGAGCCCATCTGGACCACGCTATGCTATACATGAACATCTTCGAAATTCTCTTGAGAAAGATTGGATAAGAATGCACCTTGTAATCCTAGCACTCTGGGAGGCTGAGGCAGGAGCATCACAAGTTTTAGCTCAGTTTGGACACTTATTGACTTAGCGAGACCCTGTTTCAAATAATAAAAAGGGGCAGGGATAGCTCAGGGTGAAAGCCCTGAATTCAACCCCCCAGTACCGAAGAAAATTGGGAAATAGAGGTGACTTAAATAAAGTAATAACCGTAAGTGCAAAAGCCGCAGGAGGCAACTCAAATGAACGAGTGTAGCCGTGTTCTGGCGTGGCGTGGGCTGCAGTACACCTGAGGGCACATGACCCACCTCTGGGAGGCAGCACCTCTCAGCTCCAGCAGTGGCTGGTTATGGTGCTGGAGTCTATGTGTGCCTGTCAGATCGTCCCATTTTTCAAGACCACCCAGAAGCCCAGGTTTTTATGTTAAAACATCTCTCCATCTTTCACATCTCATAACCCAATTCCAAAACTATTGAAGTGGTTCAGGTCTCTGGGGCTGAGCCGGCCCACTGTGGCCCGGTGGCCCCTTTATACATCAGAGTTCTGAGCCAGGGACTTAGAGGTTGACCTTTCACAAGTCTTTCAATGATCCTTGTGATTTCTTACCCAGGGGTGAAAGAAACTGACATTTCCCTTTACATGCATTCAAAACAGATAGAGTCTGCTGTACAACGAAGCCGCTTGCTCTCCCGCCACGTCCCAAGTGCAGAGCCGATGACCTGCCTGAGGACCAGTCCTCCCTGGGGGCTGTCCCAATCTGGTTCGCATGCTCAGCCGGGAGTCCCTCCTCACAGATGGAGCAGGACCCACCCTGCCCCCCGCCCCAGCTCCACGCCCTGGCCACGAAGCCTTTTTCCCGGAGGAAGACCATCTTCAGCGCGCAGCTTTGGGCAAGACTTCACAAATATTTCCACTGAATTGTTCCCAAGAAAACCTTTGCTTTATGAATTTTTGTTTTATTACTCTGCTAAAGCAAATACACTCCAGAAAGACACGCGGTGTTCCACTTCGGTTGAAAACCATGCCTAGAGCTCCGTCTCTCTCCTTTTGACTTCGTCTGAAGAAAATTCATAAGGAACACCAACTTATAACCTGTGACTTTTTTTTTTTTGGATGGATAGGTTATTTTTCTATGCTGCTTTCACTTCGGACAGCCTGGCTGGACATCTGGTTTGAAAGGCCCTCAAACTCCCAAATGTCTTTTGACCTCAAAGTAAAATACAGCCTAGCGGCTTGTGTTTGGAGTAGCCCTATCACTTTACCCTGGACTCTTTGCTTTCTTTTGTGAACATCTTTCTGTCTCTTCTTTCTGTATAAATAGACCTAGAAACGGAGAACTCGTGATAAGACTGTGTAGTTCTACCCGCTTGAGGCGTTCCTAACGTAGGCGTGGGTCCCCGCGGGCATGGTTGGGGGCCGTGCTGCTGGCCACCGGGATTGTGTGGTGAGCGGCCCTCAAGTCCCTACCTGCTGTCTGTGACAGCGACCACGGGAGACAGCGACCTTGCCATCTTTTTTTTCTTCCCCCCGGTGGCAAAGAGCATCGCTACCTTCAAGAAAACTATTTCTCTGTGTCTCTTCACGAAGGGCAAGCGAGTCTCCCTCGGCCCTTGGATTTTGCAGACTCAGCCTCCTAGGGCACAAACCTGAAACGCAGTTGCTCACGCCTTTTGTTTACTTTTATTCCCAGCCACATCTGGAGGCCAAAATTCATAAATTTATTGCCAAGCCTTACAACAGTTTACTGAGTTGGTACGTTCAGGGAAGGGGAGGGGAAAAAAAAAGAAAAGAAAAGAGCTCCTGAGTTGTGGAGTGTAAAATGGATGGAGGACTCGGTGGGCAGATCGTAAACCCCAGGCGTGTTTATTAACATCTGCGGCCTGCCTGCAGACGCGCAGGCGTGAGCGGGCTGTGTTTGTCTTGGAGGTTGATCCCGGTGAGTTCCAGGGTGTGCTCTCCCTGTACGTATAGCCAGGCATCTTTTTAACCCACCGGGGGCCGAGCTGGGAGGACACACAAGGGCTGTTCAGAAGTGGAGGGCCACAGGGCCCGTCGGGGAGTGCGGGACGGGCACCCGGCCGTGTTTACAGTGGGGCTGTGCAGTGGGTGGGCCAATGCTTGTGACGTACTTGAGGCTTAAAAAATGATCATAAATCTCAGGTCTGTCAAATATGCCTGGCATTTTCTTTTCCTTTTACAACCAGGTTTTGTGTGACCAAAAAAAAAAAAAAATCTTCCAAATGCTTATGAAGAAGTCTATTCCCTCTTCCCACAGGTGGGGCAGAATCTCCCAGGAGCACAGTGGACTGTTTCAGGGAAGGCTGTGGTCACCCCAGTCCACTAGAAGACGGCAGAGGGTGCCTGGTTTTTTATTTTCCCCTCATTTTTACTGAGATATTAAAGCAGATCGTCCTTATGGGATGGACAGGGGCTGAAGGTCTGTGGTCAGCAACCTGGTTTTTACCAAGGATTGGCCCTATTTGCTGTGGGTTGGAAGGGAGCACGCTGAACAAGCCAGTGGCTGCTTTAGGTAGCTGTCCTCCTGCCATAAATAAAATGGGAACCAAGGAGAGGCTCGGTCGGACCCCAGGGTGGGAGAAAGGTGTACCGGAGTGACCGCCAGCCGTGGACCCTCTGGCTGGAGACAGATGTGCTGGGGTTGTCCTGGCAGTGGGCGGTTTGGCTCCCAGGGACCTCACGTCTGGGGTGAGTCCGCCAACGAAAAGGGCACTTTTTGTGGTCAGAACCTGGGGCTTGGATGAAGCCCTTGGACGGAGGGAGGCTGCGCCCAGGGAGGGCGTGGTCCCGGCGCAAAGAACAACCCCCAGTCTGTGCAGAGCGGGCTGCCAGCCCTCGGCGCCAGGGGAACAGTGGACGACTGTTGGGAGGCTTGGCCGGCCCGGCTTCCAGGTGTGCCCCGGCCAGTCAGCTGTGTCATATCCTGGAGGAGAGCATGAGGGTCCCGGAGAACACCACTGGTGCCCTTGCCACCCGCGCCGTCCATGAGGCCGGGCCTGCCCTGTGCCTGGGAAGCAGCCCGTTTGGATGGTGGTCGGGCTCCTGGCGTTTGGGCCTCGTGTTGCTGCCATGCAAACTGGGTGCCTGTCGCGGCCTTCTTCTTCCGCGGACAGTGTCCCTGCCAAGCTGTGAGCGAGGGGACTCGCTGCTTTTCAGGGCTTTTCCTCTGGTCTCTGTCCACGCCCCATGGCACGACTTGGGCAGGGTTATTCAGGGGTGTGAAACAAATTGGACCAAGGAAGTTGGGTTGGGGCTCACCCAGCAGGGTGGGCTTTCCCTGTGGGCTCTGGCCGGGAGCACAGACGTGTCCTCTGGGGGGTCCCCTGGAAGAAAGCCAGCCATGAGCACACCACTGGTACTTTTCCATTGGTAGGTGAGGCAGGGTGGAGGAGGACTTTGCACCCCAGTGACCCAGCAGCCCAGGGATTTTCCAGCCCTGGGGAGGTTATCCCAACCAGAGACCGGGATTCAGGAGAGCTCTCTCTCTCTTTTTTTTTTTTTTTTAATCTCTAGAAAAGTTTCAACCAGGCTTCACACTTGTGGTGATAAAATGTTGAGTAGACATGCTGGAAGCCCTCGTCAGTGGCTTCTTGGAGGCCAGTGGGCTACCAGAGCCCGGCGGGCTGTTGCAAGATGGGCTGTGGGTGAAGGGAGCAACCCAACCCTGCCTTCTTCTTTTAGAATGTGTTTTTGTGGGGCTGGGGTGTAGCTAAGTGGTTAGAGCACCTGCCTAGTGTGTTCAAGGCCCTCTGTTCCATCCCCCAGCAGCTCATAAAAATTAGCCAGCTGTGGTAGAGTGCATGCCTGTAATCTCAGCACTGGGGAGGTCGAGGCAAGAATATTGCTGTGAGTTCAGGGCCAGCCTGGGCTGCAAAGTCAGGACCAGCATGCTCTACAAAGCAAGACCTTGTCTCAAAAACAAAAAGTGCTGATGTGCTTTGGGGTGGTGGGCACCAGAGTAGGACTTACGTTCCCATGAGGTCACATCTGTAGTTTATCAAGATTAGTGTCCCCCAGCCTTGTTTCTTTGTGGGTTTTGTTGTCTCCCAGGTCTAGTTATTATTAGTTTTTTGCTTTTTCAGAGTTTCTTCTGTCCGTGTCATGGCCCAGTGGAGCCAGGGTCTACCACGTCATGCCCAGGGGTGGCCAGAGGTGGCCCTATATTAATTCACATGGCTGACCTTGCTGTGTTCTTCAGATGCCAGCTTGAATTCATCTCCACAGAGGGACATTGGCTGTGACTGTGACCCTTTCTCCCCCCCACAGCATTCTTCTGTGCAAGCGCTTTGTGAATCATCATCAGTAGTGTTTGCTTGTTTATGATGGATACTTCTGTCCAGAACATAGGATGACTGTGTCCTTGACAAAGCCCAGTGTCCAGTGTGGCATCTGATGCTCTGTTGGTGCCCAGGTGATATTTCAGTTAATACCAACAGGCTGGTGGACAGGAAGTAGGGTTTACAGTTTGTACCTTCTGGTTTCCGGTGTTCCTGTGTACTGACTTGTGCTTGGCTATTTCCAGAGAAGGTGAAAGGTAGGAATTCCATTAACATTCCAGCCTGATTACTGCTCTCTCAGATACACAGGTGATCAGAGCTGTGAGGTGATGGTGAATTTATTTTAGACAAAGTACTATTTCAGCAAGATCATCGTGTGTGTTTGTAGGTGATTGTTATTACAGAGATGAATAGTAATGGAGCATTTTTCTTAGAAAGATGGAGTCGCATTCTTGCTCCTAAAATTCTGTTTTCTCTAGCCTTCTAATTCTTTTTTAATTTGAAGATAGAGTGTCACTTAATTGCCCAGGTTAGGCTTAGACTTGCAATCCTCCTGTCTCAGCATCCCAGAGTAATCCCCCCATGCCTGGCTAGTAGTGGAACTTGATTTGACATCCACATGAGATACATCTCTTGCTCCTTGTACCCATGGCTCTGTAAGATGTGGTCCATGGGTTTTGTCACCCACCATGGCACGTCTTTATACTAAGAGTCTGCCAGGGTGCTGGGAACCTTTTGGTTGTCTCCAAAGACTCTGGTTGAAAAGCCCAGTTGGTGTGAATGTCTGCTGAGAGGCCCAGGACACCTGTGGGGAGGGCCGTGTGACTGCTGCAGGTACTGAGGTCTAGTTGGTGGCAGCTGAGTTCTAGGCCTGGCTTTGCCCCATCCTGGGACTTCCCTTTTTGTCAAGGTTGGGCACCCATATTTCACTGACTGAGGATAACCAGAGAAGAAAAGCCTTCATCTTCGTGGGGCAACCTACTTCAGTGTTTGCCTGTCTTCCAGTTTCCCCTTCTATAAGGATACCAGCCATGTTGAATTTGGAACCTGCCGTGCTCAGGGAAAGCTTGCCTTAAAAAAATGACACCTACAGTGACTACATTTTCGAACAGGATCAGTATTGAGGTGCTGAGGGCGAGGGCTCCAGCATATAATTTTTCGGGGGGGACATTGCCCTAGTTACTTTTTTTGTTGCTAGTACATAGAATCTGACACCCACAACTTAAGGGAGGGAAAGTTTACTTTAACTCACAGTTTTAGAAGGTCTCAGTCTATTTTTGGGCAGGCAGCAATGGTAGAAGGACTTGGTGGAGGCCTACCCAGAGAAAAGCTACTCACAGCATGGTAAAACATGAAGCTGAGAGAGCTAGGACATGCCCCTAGTGAGCCTCCCCTTCCAGGTCATATCCCAGTGATCCACCCCTTCCGGCCAGGCCCCACCTCTTAGCAGCACAGGAAGTAAATGGGTTAACCCCTATGATTGAGTCACTTTCCAAAGATGAGGCATTTGGGGACATTCCAGATCTAAACCATAACTAGGAAGGACCGCAGGTCAACTTGTACCAAATGATACACTACTAACCTTTGTAACAGAAATGCCGGCGGAACTCTGATTTGAATTTTTCCCATTACTAATATCACCTCAGGTCTTGAGTTCCAGATGAGGTATCTCATTTTATGTTCAGAAGGAAGTTTAGGAGTTTATGAGAAAAGGGCAGAAGTACCTTTCCCAGAGTTTCCTAAGAATTTCTGTAGATTTCTCCACATCCATACAGGTACTATTATTTCATATTTTTCCTTCATGTTTCCGTGTATTTTACTTAAATAAAATATAAATGTCTTGGTTCCTTTTCTCATTGCTGAGATACAAAGCCTGACGTTCACACTTTAAGGGAGGAAGGGTTTGTTTTCGCTCATCCTTTCGAGGTCTTTGTCCATTCATAGTCGATAGGCAGTAGTGGCAACAGGGCATGGTGGAGGACCTCACTGGTGAAAAGCTGTTCGCTCCATTGGAACAGGAAGCAGGGTGAGTGAAGGTATAAGACCTCTTCACAGCACAGGAAATCAGCAGAGACTGAATCACCTTCCAGACACATGAGGTTTTGGGGGAACATTCCAGATCCAAATTGTAGCACATGCCTTAAGAGGAGTCTCACTATCACTCCCATAAATGACATCCATAGAGGATGTGATAAAGTCACAAAAGATTTAAATTCTGCGCTTCTCCTGGGGCTCTGAACCAGGGATGTGCTCACTGTCTCTTCTCAGAGCCGATGGAAAAGGCGTGAAGGATTTAGTAGCGGCAGATGGAGAAGTTCTTCCTGCCCTGGTCAGGGCTGAAAGAGACCAGGAACTAGGAAACTTGCAGGGTCACTTGATGCCATGTCCGGCAGAACAGCAGGCTCCTCGGGTTCCACTGGGTGACACAGCACACCTATTTTGGGGAATACTAATCTGGTTCAGTTTCTTCACCTGATGGGTGAGAATCTTAAGGCCCCTGAGGAGCGAAGGCCTTGGCAATCCCCAGGTGCCATTGCTATGTCATGGAGGGGCTGACTGTAGACCAGTAGTGAAGGGACAGTCCAAAGGTCCATGGGAGACTTCCTGATGACAGAGCTGGGGGGGGTGGATCGAGGATGAGGACACTGCCAACCCTATTGTAGTGCACAGGGTGAACCTGACCCCAGAGAACGAACCCCAGAGGCAGCAGCACCGAGGTTGCAGCCCCTAATCTAGCTAGAGCCTTCGTGCCTCTTCGTGGTCTGATATTTTTCCCTTGGTTCCTTGGTGCCACTTCCAATAGACCTGGTCTCAAAGGCTGAAGTACACTTGCCATGTTCTCTCCCGGGAAGCACTAGGATGGGGGTGTCTGCTCCACAGCCCATGGCCGCATATGGCCCTGAAAGCTGGTAATGCCACCCCTACAAGACTGTAAGCATTTAATGTTATTATGTGAGGTTTACTGGTTTTATTTAATTAAACTAATTTTTTTTGCAGTATTTGGTATCGAATTCAGAGCCTTCGTACAGAGCTACATCTCCAGTCAATTTTTGAATTTTTATTTTGAGACAAGGACCAAGTCTTTCTAAGTCACTTAGTCACCCAGCTTGGGGTCCTCCTGCCTCAGCTTCCTAGAGTGTTCTGATGACAGGCCTGTGCCCTTGGGCCTGGCTGTGATAATTTCTGTGGTTCAGTTCTGCAGTGCTGCAGCATGGATTGAACAGGGAACAGTGAAATCCTCAGTAGGGGAGGGACAGTACAGGGCTGACTCTGCCTCCTGTGCTCACCACACGCAGTCTAATCAAAACCCACGTGTATTGGACATTGTGTGTGCTTGTGTGAGCTGGGGAGTAAAGTGCGTTACCAGTAACGGTGTTTCAACCTGTGTGTGTGTGTAGGGGGAGAGATAGGTGTTTATGGTGGACATGGAAGGTTCTTTTACTTGATTATTATGTTGAACTTTTCTTCTTTCACAAAATAATAAGTTGAGTATAAAAAATAAGAAAGTTTTGCTACTTATGGACATTAGGTGGATAGTATATATTCTGTATGTGACCCAAAATAATGCCTCTTCACTTAGTATAACTCAGGCCATAAGGCTTGTGCTAGACCAATGGCCCAGATCTGTAATCTTAGTGTTCCTGGAGGCTGAGGTAATAAGATTGCAAATTTGAATCTAACCTGGACAGTGCAGAAACTTAGTAGAACCTTGTCTCAAAGCCAAAAATAAAGATGGGCTGGAGTTACAGCTCAGTTTGAAGGCCCTGGGTTCAGTATTCATTTCCACTTAAAAAAAAAAAAAGAATACACTTGTGAGTTGAGGTTGACCCTGTGACGTTAAATCTTGCCTGTGGTTCACTAGAAAGACCCTGAAATCTGATGGTGGCAGAATCTAACTCCTTCTCATCTTCCTGTATCTTATGTAAGAGCAGAATAATCTGCACCTCCATGCTAAGTGGAGACAGTTTCGGGAAGTTGGAGGGGCACAGACATAGTTTGTTCTTACAGTACAAACCCAGGGTTGAGGCATAGCTTAGTGGCTAAAGCACTAACCTGGCATGTGCAAGTCCCTGAGTTTGATTCCCCAGCACCACATTAAAATTAGCCAATTGTGGTGGCACAGACCTGTAATCTCAGCACTTGGGCGGCTGAGGCAGGAGGACTGCTGTGATTTCGAGGCCAGCCTGGACTATGTAGTGAGTTCAGGGCCAGACTGGACTACAGAGTGAGATTCTATCTCAAAAAACAAAAAAAGCAAAGCACACTAAAACCCCACAAATATAATATAGACCCAGCTAGAACCCTACGGGAGCTGTGTGATTTGTAGGCAGAGGATGTGGGGGCTCTGAGAAGCTATCTGGATGGAGGAACCAAGCGATACCAGAAACCAGTAGTGCTTAGCTCATACTGATGATGCCTGTGACAATTTGCGATTCCACCCACTCCTTTCTTAAACATCCAAGGTGGACACATACCCAGTCTCCCCTTGGCTGTGAACTTGACCTTCTAGGCACACAGGCTGCGAATACTCTGCTTGCTCATGTCTTGGTTCAGTGCCTGATTCTGCAGCGTGGGTGGTGCGTGGGTGGCGTGCTCTGGGGGGTCGGGCTCTATTGAGTTTCTGCATCAGTGTCTGAGTCCTTGGAGACAAACTGTGTATTCATTCTCTACGCCTTCACACATGCACACGCCCTGTGTGCAGATCGATCCGTTCAGCTATGAGTTTAGGGTTTCTGAGGCTTGACAAGAAGGTGGGACTTTGGTCACTTTTCTTTCCTTGTCTTTCTGCTGGGTTAGTCACGTCAGTGTGGGTCTGGCCTGCATTCTAAGGGGTCCCATGTCTAAGTCAGGCCTGCATGGGACAACCAGAGCTCTTGTTACAATCTCACCCCCAACTCTTGATTTAAGAGACTCACTGACCAAACACGATCCCAGGGTCACTGTTGTCACACAGCTGAGGAGCCTGGCTCGGGTTTCCAGGCTGCCTACTCCTGAGAGCGGTCCCTCATCGGGGGCTCCCAGGGGAGGCCTGGGAATCAGAAAAGAGCCCAGCTCCACGGACCTTCATATCAGGCTCCTGGTCAGAGCACAAGGCTTTAAAAATCAGTAAGCCTTACAAAAAAGGCTTGGTGGTTATGATTCCAGTTTGCTATTGCAAGATATCTGGATATCCTTTCCTGGTTAAATAGCTTTTTTTCTGTTACAATTTTCTGAAAAGTCCAAAGCAGCTCCATCTCTTGTCTGCAGTGAGTCCAGGCCTCCTTTCTTCAGAAGCTGCAGCTCTCTGTCCTCCCCTTCATGACCCCCTCTGCCGTCACCTGTCATGTCTGTACAACCCTTGCCAATGCGTGTCACACAGAATGAGCGATGGTTGCTTTTGACATCATTTGCTGGGTTTTTGACTCTGGACAGCCAAGGAGCTGCCTCATCTTTGCATGTCTGGTACCTGGTCTGGTTCCTGGAACATAGTAGGTGAGCACTGAACTGCCTTGTGGTTGGCTGGTGATTTTACATGAAAGTTTTGCGTGCCTGGGTCTTGTTGCTTGTAGGGTTATTCAAGGGCTTGCGGGTGGCTTTTCTCTAAAAAGAACACTCCTTCCCCTAAGGGTGTGTGGCCACGGCTGTCGGTGACCGTCAGGCTGGGCGGCTGCAGTGTGGTTTTGACGATGCGCTGGGTGGTAAGGGTGAGTCTTCTCCTCTCAAACCTCAGGCCTCCCGCTGGCTGGACCTCTGTCACCCTCTAGCCGCTGGAGAGGGAGGCTGGAGCACTCAGCGTGGCCTTTTTTAGAAGGGCCTGTTTGTCTTTCCAAAGGCTTATATATGTCAGAAGGATGTCCACTCCTTGGAATAAAGCCAGGCCTGGTGGCACCGACATGTCATCCCCACACTGTGTGAGGCCGAGGCAGAAGGATCCCAAGTTCAAGCCCAGCCCAGGTAACTTAGTGACTTAGTGAGGCCCTGTCGGGGAGATAGCTTAGCTTGAAGGTCTTGGGCTCCATGCCCAGTCCCCTCTCTGCTTGCCCTCCAAAATTAAAATAATCGCCAGGCCTTTCAACTATGTGCCCCAGAACTTGAATGGTTATTTTCCTGAAGACATTGTTTTAAGTGCTTTACAAATGTTATTTGATTGGTCCCACTAAAACAGGCTTATAGATGACATTTGTACAGTCTGTGTATGGCCCTGACAGATGGGGAAACTGAGGCACACAGCAGTTGAGGTGTGTGTGGGAGGGTTATGAACAGTGGAGGATGGATTCACAGTCATGGGCTCCAGCCTGACTCTGGATATAGCTCCTTTGGAGAACAAGTCGGAGGCCCCGGGAGAGTCTTCTCCATGTCGCTCCCTGCCTCCTGCCTTTGCTGGGCTAGGATCCTGCAGGGCATTGGTGCAGGAAGTCGCCCTGTCTGTCGGGGATGCTCAACACCTGTAGTGGACTGCCCAGGGTCCAGGTGACACCAGAGGCCTGAGTGTCAGGAGACCAACTGAGAATGGAAACAGGGCTAGGCCTGGTCTCGCGGCCACTTCCTCCTGGGCCGCGTTAGATGCCAGGGAAAGGAGGTGGGTGCCACATTCTCTCCCCAGCCTGGCTTTACAGAGGTGAAGTCAGGATTTGCCAATCGATAAATCAGGGCACCTGAGAAATGAACCAGGGACCCACCCTGGCTCCACTCCCCCTCCCTGATCGATACCAACAAAGTCGTGAAATGTCAACCCGCGGGTCATTTGGAAAGTTTACGGCATGGAAAGACGATTACCCAGATGACTTTTTAAAAAGTCTGAGAATTTGCCTGGCTGAACGTTTTTTAATTAATGTTGTGAGTTAACGGTTCTGACTGTTCATAGCAGCTCAAATGGGCTTGGGGTGGGTGTCGGAAACATTTGGTATCACTGGCAGTGGCAGATGTTGACTTGGCTGGCAGAGGGGCCGTGGGCAGCTTGTGCTAACATCAGGGACCTCAGGGACCCGAGTAGACTG
This sequence comes from Ctenodactylus gundi, assembly GCA_004027205.1. Lineage (NCBI taxonomy): Eukaryota > Metazoa > Chordata > Mammalia > Rodentia > Ctenodactylidae > Ctenodactylus > Ctenodactylus gundi. The sequence continues at coordinate 61,045 of PVKB01002008.1, read as the reverse complement.
GAGATCAGAGAGGACAAGTCGTCTGCAGGGAGCGTGCGGGCTCAGGTAGCCTCGGAAGGGGTGCAGGGTGCCAGAAGCGTCCCTGCGGCCCAGGTTATCTCCTGGCCCTAAGGCTTCCCCAGATGGGCCCCACCCCACCTGGGGAACAAGCCCCTCGGGGGATTCCTTGGGAAAATCAGTGTCCCTTGGGGTCACACCATTTCACCGTACCTCCCTGATTTTCTGTGATCTCATTTTCCCTTAAAATATCATTGGAAAAGTGTTTTTGAGTTGAGCATTTTAGTTTCCATTTAAACACCGAGCAGCCCAGGCGCAGGGGCTCCACTTGGCACTGAGCGGCGGGCCCGGGCCGGGGTACCTTCTGTGGTGCGTCCTTCAGCAGCCCACAAGCCACACAGCCCACGGTGACATCACAGGCCCTGCTGGGGGTGCCAGCCTGTGTTGGGGTGACGTGTGGGGTGGATGTCTCATTCCCTGTGGAACCCTAGAGGCAAAGATGTAGTTTGAAGAGAGAAAAATCTGACGGTCTTGTAAACTTTCCAGTTTCCTTTTATTTTTTTAAAGCTCAGCAGGTTGGGCTCTGTATTTTTTTTTTTTTTTTTCTTTTCTTTTCTTTTTGGTTCTTATTTTGAGATTGGGTCTCACCAACTTGCTAAGTTGCCGGGGCTGTGCAGTCAGGCTCAGTTTGGGTCCTGTCTTTAAGATCCAGTTAGACTTCGCTAAAAGAAAGCAGACAGCTGACCCAAGGTTTCCGACTCCAGAGGGAGGCAGGAGGCAGAGGCAGAGCAGCAGGCCCAGCTCTGAGATCACGCCTGTGGCCTTGGACCCGCTTCATCGCGGCTCTCCTTCCCTGGGATTCCGGGCACCGGTGAGGTTCTAGAAACCCTCACGCCGGAGATCTGTCGCTCATCCGAAAGCGGGGGCATCCAACCGGCACCCCTGTCATTTTTACTCTTTTTAATACTATCATGAAAAAAAATTTAGAAAGGAAGCTTTGTACGTACGTGCATTCACGCTGTTATATAGTTCGTTTTATAGGGGGCCCAAAAGAGGGTCCAAAAAAAGGCAGGCCACAGGTTGGACGCAGCGTAAGGTCTCCTCAGAGAGAAGGCACGGAGGGCTGAGCCCCTTGCCCCGTGATCTGAAGCCGAGTGCCGGGGAGGGAAGCAGGCAGCAACTGCAGCATCTGGACGTCAGGTGGCTGCCCGTGGGCTGAGGGAGCAGGTGTGAGGAGACGCGGGCACGGAGCAAGGACCAGAGATTAGCCAGTCTGGAGAGAGAAGGGGGCGAGACAGCCGGACTGGCCTCCAGCTCCAGGCGGAAGGGCTCCATCTGGGCACGGAAGGCAGTAGGGAGGCTGTGGAGCAGGGACTGGCAGAACTATAGGACGTCGTAGGCCAATAATCTGGGAGGCCAGAAAGGCCAGCGTGAAGCCCCAAGCCCCGTAGGGAGCTACCGCCCACTCCTCCCCGAAAATCAGCTTTGCCCTGGAGCCAGAGCTCTTTGGTACAGATGTTCGCCCACCTGCTTACTAGCCAGGTGACCCTGAACGCATGTGAAATCTGTTGGTGCCTCGGTTACCTCACGTCTCCCATAGGATGACTCGTATTTGTTCTGCCATAAGAGCGCCCCCTTTTAGGTTCTAGAGAGGAGAAAAAAAGCAAACAAGCTGTTTGTACCCAAACAGAATTTCATGGCCGCAGACCCAAATTAAAATGAAATAAACAAACATGGTCATTTCAGGTTTAATTATATGCAGTAAAGAATACAAAAGACCGAAATGCTTGGGTGGCTGTGTAACCGAGTCGTGATAGAGGACTTCTCAGAAGAAGTGTCCCTGAGTGGAGACTTTGACGTTAAACAGAGTTTCAGGCAGAAGAAATAGCAAGTGCAAAGGTCCTGAGGCACTGAAGCGCTGGATGCTTTCTAGCAGGGAAACAGCCATTGAGTCGGGGGATAATGAGCAGAGAAAGAAGAGTGACATGAGGTAAGAGGATTGCCAAACACATTAAGTAAGGCCTGGAAAGGGGCGTTGTGAGACCTTTGTAAATGACATTATTTTTACAGGACCACTATAGATTCGAGATCGACAGGTCCTGGGCTGTTACGGGCGTGGGGATAGATGGGTCATAGACAGCCTTAGCACAAGCACATGGGTGTAGCGATCAGCTGCATTTTAGAGGAGGGCTTCATCCCAGGGGATCCTGGTTGAGAGAGGCGTAGGTGACGTATAGGGGTGTGGTCAGCTGGAGGTTCTGGCAGGAGCCAGGCAGGCAGCTGGCGAGCAGGTCTCAGAGGATGGGCGGGGGTGGGGCTTCGGGGCACCGTAGAGCAGGAACAGGCTTCAGCCGAGGTATGGCTTCTGGTTCCCTCAGTGGTGACCCGGAAGGAGGAGGGGAGGGCAGCTTCTGAGACCAGAGCAGCTGAACGCGGTTCCCTCATCATCGTCATTCCCTCCCTACCCCTCGGAGGCTGAGGAACCAGGGGCTCAGGCTCTTCGTGGCCATACCCACCCAGGCAGCAGATGCCTTGGTCCTGGCCTGGCCTCTGCAGGCTGCGACGGGGAAATGTGCACTCTGTCTCCAGCCCACACTGGGTGACAGCCACGGGGACGTGCATGGGGCCCTAGGACCGGAGCAGAAACTCGAGTGTCACCAGAGCCCTCAGTGTGTAATGGCAGTGGAATTTGGAAAATGTCACGGAGCAAGTCTGTCCAGCCCTGTGGCCTGCATCCTGCCAGCTGGACCAGCACCCGTGGTGAGGTTCGCAGTTCCAGCCACTGGTGGCCGTGTCCTTCAGTGGAAACTGCCAGCCTCCTGTCCCTATAATCCCAGCTGCCTCTGTGGTTGCCATGGCACTCGCTTGCCAGCCTGGTCTCATCCTGGCAGTGTCCTGGGCCGAGGTGCTCCTGCTACACCCCACCCGGGACCCGAATTTCGGGTTCACCGTACTGTTACTTGTCTCCCATTTCCGAGCCGTTTCTTGACAGCCAGTCTTGCAGCGTCTGCTTCTGCTGTGTCCTAAGGATCACGTTCACGGTCCTGTTTCTAGCTCCCGATAACGGATACCCATTGTGTGCGGATTACTTCTGAAATCCTGTCTCAGTTACTTTTCCTTTGCTGTGACTCAATACCCCAAATCCACAACTTTAGGGGAGGAAAGGTTTATTTCAGCTCACAGTTTCAGAAGGTCACAGTCCATTCGGGGCGGCCGGCAGCCATGGAGGTACAGGGCAGAGTTAGAGGTGGAGGCAGCTTCTCACAGCATCACACACAGGAAGCCGAGTCAGGGCAAATCGAGTCTAGTCTTCCAAGGAAGGCAGGAAGCAGCTTATATACCCTTCCAGGTCTCCTCCCAGGGATCAGCCCCTCCTGCATCCAGGTGTGGAAGGTGTATAAGCCCCGACTGCACACCTGTAATCCAGTTTACATGTCTGTAATCCAATTTACACACCTGTAATCCAGAATCCCAGACTAGGCCCCAATCTCCCAACAGCACATGGTTCCATAGACAATCTGTAACATTCAAGTACATGAGACTTTTGGGGGCCATTCCAGATGCAAAGCACAATAAATACCACGGCATCTTTCTTTTCCACTCCATAAAGCAATACTTGCTCACTTTAGACATGCCAAAATGTAAGAATACCTATCACCCATGAACTCAGTACCCTGAGATGACCACTGTGAACCTTTCGTTTTTTCCTTCTGCATTTTTAATAACTTACACAATTCTGCGTTTGTAGTAATAGTAAATAGCTAGCATCAATTAATTACTGACTCTGGCTCAGGGAAAGCAGTTTAATTTAGTATCGATGTAGAAAGAAGTGGGGTCCTATCTTGCAGGCTCAAGTAGGAATAATAGCTATGATCGTTGGGGATCTACAAAGGGCAAAGAGTCGTCACTACCGCCATCTGCCTTTTCCAGTTGAGAAACTGGGCACCCAGAAGGCATTTAAGGTGGCACAGCCTGCTCAGCGAGGCCCGACGCTGTCATCCCAGCACTCAGAGAGGCTGAGGCAGGAGGATCCCAAGTACAAGCCATGCATGGGCAATTTAAGTGACTTAGCAAGAGCCTGTTTTCTTACCGTCAAAACAACAGCAACAAAAATCACTTGAGCTAAGGATATGACTTAGCGTAAGGGTCCTGAGCTTGGTCCCCAGCACTATAAATTAATTAATTCAGTTTCCCACTGAGTCTGGTGGTTTAAGCCTATAATCCCAGCAAGTCTGAGAGGCTGAGGTAGGAAGATCTCAAGTACTAGTTCAATCCCCAGCATTAAAAAAAAAAAAAAAATCCTGTCTTGGACGTTCTGCCTCTGTAACTCACGAGTGTTTCTGATCACTTTGCCGTTGGCTGGGACTTTTCTCCTTATGTCTGTGACACTGTTACCAGCTCCTTGATTTTCTTCGGCAAGTCTTCCCTGTCCTCTGTTCGTAACCCACCGTGACTCCCTCTTCTAAGTAAATCACAGATTACCACGTTCACTGTGTAGGAAGAAAAGGATCTTTTTCTTAGTTCTTTCCTCCTTCCAGGACTCCTCAGTCTGGGCATCCGGAGTAGGGGTTTATCTCTTCCCACCAAAGCTCACGCTTGTCGTGAAGTAACACGACCAAGCTGCCGCGCTGGCTGGCCACATGTGGGCACTTGCTAACCTTCCTTTTCCCTAGGCCTACGGCATCCCCTCACATCCTTGTAGACCTGACACAGGAAAAAGGGCAGTTTCTTTCATTCCTTTAACCTGGCGGCAGATGTTGCCTGGAAAGCGTGTGTGTTCCTTGAGCCTGGCTGGCCTGGTGGGCAGACCCCATGGTGTTAAAGGGGAGGGAAGTTGTCTTACCTTTTGTGTACATCGTGACCACATTTCTCCAACAGATTTATATTTTTGGTAGCCTTTAATAAGATGTGAGCTGGGCCTGGTGGTGCATGCCTGTCGTGTTAGTACTTCAGAGATTGAGGTAGGAGGATCGCCGTGAACTCGAGGCCGGCCTGGGCTTGTGAGTTCAGGATGAGCCTGGACTCCAGAGTGAGACTCTCTATCTCAAAAATGAATACAGACAAATAACCAAACACACACACACACACACACACACACACACACACACACACCCCACCCCACCCCCAATAAGTTATGAGTACTCAATATGTCTATATTGTCCGAGACCTTGTCTTTCTGGCATGCAGTCATTTTTGGGGGCTGATTTAAGAGTTTTGGACAAGAACAAAGTCCAAGGGGAACCCCCCAGAAAGGTACAGAAACCCAGCTTGCTGGCTTGCTCGGTGTTACCATGACTTGGCCTTGTGGCGGTGATCCTTTGGTTCTCTGGCTGTTCAGTGAGCTGGGAAGGTGGGTGCCTACTCCTGGTAGTAGATGTGACCTCTGGGGGGAGTCTGTGGAAAGGGGTAGCGGAGAGAGAGAGAGGTGTTTAGAGAGATGCGTATGTGTAAGTGTTCGCCAAGGAAACATTTGAGAGTTGGGCCAGAGTAATTAGTGGGTAAGTTGCCACCTGGGAATGACGGTTCATGTTTATCTTGCGTTGAGTTGGTGTTGACTGATGCGTCCCTTGATTGAGAGTGCCTGTATTTGTCTTGTGGAAAGTTATCTATCTCTCCATCTATCCATCCACTCATCCGTCTGCCTGTCCCCTCATCTGTCTGTCCCTCCCTCCTTGCCTCTGTCCTAGCTGGTGCTTCTTGGTTCTTGTTGGCATCCTCAGCAGTGAGTGGGAAGGGGCCAAGGCAGCTGGCTTGTCTGAAAGCCAAGTGTGGATGGGGTGGGAGAGAAAGCCTTGCTACCCGACCTCAGCAGGAAAACAAAAGACAGAAATGAGCCCTAATCCTGACCCTGGGGCAAATCCCAATAAAGATCCTGGTTAATTTTTCCTGCTGATCCAACCCTCAAATTCATTGTGAGAATTAGACAGTTCTGCTGCCCTAATTTGCCAGATCAGATTGTATAATTATCTTTTTATAGGCCTGGGTGTGATGTGTGCCTAGTGTTTATGCTGCAGGGGGCTGAGTGTCTGTGTTTGGGCTCTGTCCTGCCAGGCCGCAGCACTCATACCTGGGCCGGGGTGCTGGCTGCTGTGGGCCTCTGCGGGGTCTGGGCAGAATCAGGCCTGGAACCCTGGGACCTCAGGTGACCTTGTCTGTGTGGGATGTGGGAGCTTTTCAGAGGGCCAGTGGGAAAGGTGGGGGCTGGGGACAAGGGGGAGGATCCCCAGTCTGGAGTGGGGGTCCTCTAGGAAAATGTATAGAGGCAGCAATAAGTCATTCAATAAGAGGTCGCAGGAAAGGCTGGCAGGTGTGTGAAGATGGAACGGAAGTGGGACCTTCAGGGGTAAATTGTGTTTATTGACCATAGGCGCTTCTGTCTTCCCAACTCCCTTCTTCCAAAAAATGTTACATTTTATTCATGCAGCTATTTTATTTGCAGTACTTGGGATTGAACCCAGAACCTTCCTACAGAGCTACTTTCCCAGAGCACTTTTTTTTTTTTTTTAAATTTTTGATTTTGAGATGGTTCCCACTCACTAAGTTGTCCAGGTTGGGCTTGAACTTGTGATTCTCCTGCATTAGCCTGACGGCCAAAATTTATATTTTATGACAACCAGTACAAGGATGAACAAAGTCCAGGCCAGATTCCTCCTCATAGACATTTGGCTGGTTGTTAAAAACTTAGGCCATACCCACGGGTGCTGAGGGTACCTGTGGCCAGCAGACATATCAGCCCTGGATGGGCTTCTAGAAGAGGGACCCAGAGGTGTGGCCTCCGGCGAGCTATGGAAGTGACTTCTAGAGAGTGACTTCCAGAACTCCCTCTTTCTGGTTTTAGACCTGTTCATAAGGATCAAGAATTTTTCAAACTGCAGTTCTTTTTCTGGCCCAAGAGAGACCTCTATAAAGTTCCCGTAAAGGGTTGGCAGCCATGTTCCCTGTGGATCTGTCCTTTTAACCCTGGTCTTCACCATGCAGGGCCTTCTCTGTCAGCACGGCTACTGAGATCCCAGTGTCTTTGCACACGATGAGGGGTTTGTGCCTGGACTTACTCTAGGCTGATGTCCCCTGGGCCTCTGTGGGTCGAAGGCTTTTGTTTCTGAGATGCCTCTGTGGTGGTGGTTGGGCTGGATACTGCTTATATTTTATAGGGTGCTCAGGCATTTGGGGGGTGTCAGGAAGGACCTGGTTGGGATGGAGGTGTAAGATATAGGAAGTAAGAAGGGACTTGGGGGTGGGTTGTGCGGAGCCAGCTGCAGGTCTGGTTGGAGGAGGTGGGGCAGGTTGGCACTAGCCTGCTGCCCAGTGAGTGCTACCACTCCCTGGTGAGGGCAGCCCTTCCATACTGGGGAGGGGTGTGCACTGCCAGAGCACAGAGGCCATCTGGTGTGCCAGGGTCGGAGTCAGGACTGGTAGATGGCCAAGCTCCAGGAGGCCCTGGTCTCAGCACGCCAATGCCTAAAACCAAGAGAAGTGAGTCCCTGACGTTTTATACACCAACACTGAAACAAACATTATTTTTAGTAAAGACCCTTAGAAGGGCATTTCCCAACAGAGGGCCCATGGTCCTGAATTTAGAAGTCAGGTGGGTCCTTTCTGTCTCAAAGGCTGTGAGCCATGACCCTGACCCATCTAACAACCTGGGGTACATTTCTGGGGCCTCCTGCAGGAGGACTGTGTTCACCCCAAAGAGAAAATTGAGGGTAGAGAAGGGCGAGGTTGGCTTTCTTGAGGTCCCTTGGGAACATGGGGGAATTAAAAGGCTGCTAAGCCCTGGCTACCCAGAGCCTGTTCTATGCACCAAACGGTAGCTTTGGTTCTTCTGGGAGCATATTAGACATGCAGAATCTCAGGTTACCACTACAAGCCCAGTGGTTTGCAAAGGGGTGACATCTCCTAAGGATCCTCAGGTGTCCTGGGGGGCTCTTAGAAAACACTGTACACCCCAAGTCTCACCATCCATCAGTCAGAATAACCGTGGGTAGGACCCGACTGAGGATGATTCTACAGCTTGCTGGGGAAGGGTTGGTGATTCCAGAGAGCCCCTCTGTCCCCTGCCCCACAGCTTGGGACTGACTCACGTTAGGATTCAGATCTCCCTTGGAGAGGTAATGCTAAAACTGTTTCTATTCTTCTGTGCATTGGCTTGAGTGAGTTTACGGGGTGCTTTTCATCAAATAGTAAACAGAAGATGGGTTGGACATGGGGTGGCTAGGAATGGGAGTCCATTGTGGACTCCAGAGCTGTAGTCGAAGGGTTGGGGTTGAGTTTGCTTCCTTCCCATTGACAAATTGTCCTGCATTTGCCTGTCAGCCTGCGGGTTCCAAGCCATAAGTGGTTCATCTGGGCGACACAGGTGGCACTGCCCTGTAGCCAAGAGCCTGGTGCAATTCACAGCTGATACTGGGGCAAGTTCATGGTTGTAGTAGTGAGAAGCAAGTCCAGCAACCGTGCAGCCTGGGCTGTTTTTAACGCACTGGGGGAGCATCCCTTCTGCCATCTGGCCGGGTGGTGGGTATGGCCCTTGGGGCTGGTGGCAGAGGACCAGCCTGACCCTGTCCTCAGGAACTCAGAAACCACCAGGTGACTCTACGTGGTCCTCGGGGCACAGAAGACAAAGCAGCAGCCAAACAATCCTTTCTCTTGTGTGTGAAGGTTACAAGTTTTCTGTTTCAAATCTGATGGTTTCTTTTTTTCCTTCTGCTTTCTTCTCTCCTATTCACTGCCAACCTATGGGCCTGGAGTGGTTTTCTTTGAGCCTAATGGTGGGGAAGCTGAGAACAGGGCTATTATCTTTTAAACACCTTTTGAAATACTACTCTTCCTGGTGTCAGAATTAGATTGAACAGAGACCGGATTTAAAGATTAAACAGCTACTTTAGCAGTGACAATGACAGCCAGCCCGGTAGAGATCAGAGCACATTTGTTCAGGAGTTCTATGGATGGTTTGAAACGGCCCTGCATTCTAAAAACCCACAGAGAAATGCGTAATAAATAATGGTATCGTTGATATTTATTTGAAATCATGAGAGGGGCCAGACGCAGAGCCAGATGCCCCCCCCCCCCCCACACACACACATTATCCCATTTAATGAGTGCTGATGTACAGTAAGGTCAGAACATGCAAAAAAATGGATCATAGGAGTCTTGGCCTCAAAGGCCCAGTAAAGCTAGAGCGACTCGAAGTAGATCATTTTGTCGTCGCCACTGCGAGTTTGACTTTGGGTGGAAAAAAAAAAGTACTATGCAGCGTAATATCCACTCACATCTCAGCTTGTTCTCGGCCGGCTTGATCGGCATGATTGACATGTCTTTGAAAGTAGTCCTCAGGTTGCCACATCTGTGATTGATGGAAGAAATGGATCCCTCCCCCTTTTTAATAAATCCACGCAGGGTTTAGTGTATATTGAGGAAGAATTGACTGTGAAACTCCCTTGCTCCCTTCTGAAGTTACTCCCTGCGCATTTTGAGCCTACAGAAAGATGAGTTTTGTTATTTTGCTGCATCCTGAGGGAACCCTCATATTATTATTATTTTTTTTTTCAGGTGAAAGCAGAGAGGCTTTCAGATGACGTGGTGGCCGCTTAGACCCAAAGAAGAAACTCCAGAATCAAGGTGGGTCGCATGTGCTTACATAGTGCAGCTGCCTTCTGGGCTTGGGGGATCTTACTACCTTGTTTGGATGTCTCCAGTGTCGCGTGTGCTGGCCCAGAGCACAGGTGCCTTGCAGGTACCTACTAGGTGAGGCCCAGAGGCCCAGGTTTGTTGTTTGTTTATTTTTAAGACAGTCTTGTTTTATAGTACAGACTAGTCCTGAGTTCACTATATAGCCCAGGCTGGCCTTGAACTCATGGCAATCCCCATGCCTCAGCCTCCTGGTATTGGTGTACCTGTGCTGGTATTACGGGCTTGCCTCACCGTGCCCAACTAATTTTTATGTGGTGCTGATGGATTGAACCCAGGACCTAACACCTACTGACAAGCACTGTAACCACTGAGCTGTCCCCAGCTGCCGAGGCCCAGGGCGGAAGTAGTCAGTGCAGTTAGCCTAGGCCAGGCTGTGCGCTCACAGCTGTTACCCCGTTCACTCTTTGCTTCTGTCATAGCTCGAGCAAGTATGCGCCGTGATACCCAGTGTCAGATGGGAAAACCGTGGGGCCGTCACTCACTGAAGGTCCCACAGCAAACTCGGAGGAGCCGGGATTTAAAACCAGACCCATCCTGTGCTGTGGAGTCCTGGCCTCCTTCACGGAGGCCACACATCAGCTCCTGCTGGTCACACCTGCGCTCCCCCCACGAACCCACCGCGGGCACAGAGGTCTTGCAGTGCACGGGAAGAGCCACCAGGCAGGCGACGCACAAACCTGCAGGCACGGGAGACAGGGAGCCGGTGGATGGCACCTGCTGGCCTCCAGGGGCACAGCGACTGTCTGCAGGATTACGCAGGATCTCAGGGCTTCTGGAGTGCCGTTGACTGCAGCCTGGTTCTGGCAGTGCAGGCCGTGGGGTCAGTGGCTGTTCCTGTTCTGCGGGGACTAGGTCTGGCCATACCGTCTCACCTCCTCGTTCCTAGCGGTTGCAGCCTGGCTGTGAGTCTCAGCAGGAGATGGGGGCTCGGAGTGTGAGCGTGTTTCTCCTGTGGAGCGGGGCGGCAGCTGCTGTGAGCACCCGGCTCGCGTTGGCAATGAGACAGGTTGTACTGCAAGGCTGTCACTGTTGTAGCGGCAAGGAGTGCAGACCCAGGTGGCTTGTGTTTGGATTCAGCTTCCACTGCTTTCCTGCTCTGTGGCCATGGGCTGGTGACCTTCCCTTCTGTGGACCTGGGTTTCCCCATCTGTAAAATGGGGGCGACACCAGTAGTCCCTTCCGCGTTGTGAAGTGTAGGGCGACCAGGGGTGGCCCAGTGCCTGGCCGGGGCGGGGCCTTCTGGGCGTCCTGCTAGGTTTCCTGTGTTATCTTCAGTCTTGAGAGCCCTGCCCGGGTAGGAGCGGGGGGAAGTCTCCACGCCTCGGTTTCCTCACGTGTAAGATGGAAGCACTCATCCCTGTTCTCAGGGGAGACTGCGTTGAAGGAGGAGCGCAGTGGTTCCCTCCTCTCTTTTCTCCGTTTTATTCTGCACAGTCGTGGGACACGTCTGTGGTGGTAGCGCCCTGTCCTCCAGCACACTGAGGCTGGAAATTACCCCACAGCCCTTCCCACGGGGCCCTTCTCCCAGCTTGGCTGTCCAGGAACCATGAGGGACCCCACCAGGGGCTCCACCCTTTGGGCTCCGAGTCTCTCCTCCTCCCCAAAACTGTCCTATGCATGTCTTTCGTAAGCCCCTTTTCTTCATGTCTGACATATCACCTTCTGATTTTAAGAAACCCACCACAGATCTCTGTTCATTGTCGCAGTGACCTGATCTCCTTGGAATCTCCTCCATCTCGAGACCCATCCCGTGGGGCGCTCTTTCTGCTGCTTTACCCGGGTTCGCCACAGCCTGTCCTCAGGCACCATCTTCCTAACACCCCATGGGAGGGTGTCCCCTTTCTGTATCTTATGTGTGTCTTTTCCCACTGTCCCTTCTCTGCTGTTCACCAGGGACCCCAGGAACATAGATGACAGTATGGCCTCACTGATGGGCTTGTGGAACTCTGTGGGGTGCCAGCTGATGAAGTCACTTTCCCCGTGCTATCTGGGCTCGGTGATGGTAGACTGTGTGTGGGTTGGGGTCGGGGTAGTAAGGAGTGACCCCAGGGAGATTTCCAGGCAAGCTGTGGACACCGTGCCCAGATCCTGCCACCCTGGCCAGCCCGCGCCCTCCTTCCTAGGGCAGGCCGTTCTGCAAGATGTAGCACCTCCTTCCCACCCAATTGGCAGCGGTTCCCTTTTTTGCTCTCCTATCTATCCATTTTCGCTCGTTCATTCATTCATTCAGATGTCCACGGTGCCGCCCTTTCTGGGCCACTCTAGGCAGAGGAGTAGACAAAGCTGGTGTGAGCCCTGTTCACAGAGCTTCCCATCTGGTCAGGCAGGACAGTGACATGGTAAAGAAGGAGGTTACCTAGTACTTAAGAAAGTCGTGGTGCCAGGGTAAAAAAAAAAAAGAAAGAAAGAAAGAAATGGGACTGGAGCGTTCTTCCATCCCACTGTGTTAGGGCCACGACGGTGCTGGGCATACCCAAGGGACTCCTGGCTGCCACCCACCGAGTCACGAGCACCTGGAGATGCTCCGTGTGGCCCTCCAGGGCTCTTGGGGGGCTCTCCTGGGGCCTTGCAGACTTTACTTTTCTTTCAGCTTCCTCTTCCCTTTAAGAAAGAATCACCAGCTAGACCTAGTGGCACAGGTGTGTAATCCCAGCATGCTGGCAGGCTGAGGCAGGAGGATTTCGAGTTTGAGCCTAGCGTGGGCGCCTTAGCAGAGACTCTGTCTCAAAAAAAAAAAAAAAAAAGAAAAAAAAGAAAAAAAAGAAAAGTGGGCTGGGGATGTAACCCAGTGGGAAGGTCCTTGGTTCAGTCTCAGTACTGCAGCAGACACATGGACAGACAGACAGAACAGTTGACAACTGCAGGATGAGTGGGGTCAGCTGCCATCCTGTGGCCCCAGTGACCTGCAGGTGGGCCTGGCCATGGGTGGCCTAGAGCGCCTGCCGGAAGCAGCATGGCTTTTTTCAGGATGAGTCCACAGGACCTGGTCCTGATGGTTGTTGTGTGACCTGGGATGGGTGTGACCCCACGGTGGAGACTGCGTGAGGTAGCTTCTGAGTGTCCTTCTCCGTGTGTGATGGTAGGGCTGCCTCAGAACCGTACGTGATCTGTCAGAAACACCTGGAAAAGGGGCAGCCATGGGGTAGCGACCTGTGGGTTTCTGTCAAGGCCAGAGTGTTCCCAGGTGGCTCTATTGGGACCCTTTCCCAAAGGCGGAGAGGAGCATGATGGGAGTGTGGTGGCGGGTTCCAGAGAAGCAGCCAGAAGCAGTAGCCTTACGGATTTACCTAGAGGCCCTGGCTTTGTGAACTTCCTTTCAGAATTGCTGCATTCTCTGCCTTACAGCGCCCCCAGGATTCCGTGTGAGACCAGCAGGAGGAAGGACTTTTTATTTTTTTTGTTGCAGTGTATACTGAGCTACACCCCCAGCCCATTTTTTTGGAGGGGGGACAGGTTGGCCTCGGACTGTAATTCTGTGCCTCTTTCTCCCAGAGTGCTGGGATTGTAGGCCTGCACCACTGGAGGCCCAGCTAGGAAGGACTTCTTTCCAGGTAAAAAGTCTGATGCCGGGGAGGACACGCGCTATCCTCAGCTCCATCCATCACGTACACATGTGTGTGTGTGGGGGGGGGGGGGACAGAGCTGCTGCAGCTTGGACAGTGATCTCTACTGTGACCGTAACTGAGAATGCGCAGTCACCGGAGCTCTGGGAGCACGAAGCAAATCTTGGTCCAAGTGGCCCGGTGGTGGCTGGGATGAGCTCACTCAAGGACCAGAGCCATCCGGAGGACTCTTGGATGGAACTTGCCCTCGGGGTCCAACTGTGAGTCACTGTAGTTCATGTCCCTGCAGCGGGCCCTGTCCCCGGGCCTCCTACTTTACACCCCCTCCCCTGTCCCCCTGTCCCCGCATCGTGCTCACTGGTCAGGCGTGGTGACTCACTTGGGTCCTCCAGCCAGACCCTGGGGTACCATCTGGCCCCCTGGCGCATGGACCCGCGTTGCTATCAGCTAGCTCCTGTTCTAGATGCTGGCATGTACAAGACCAGGGGAAAAACCCCTTGCTCCTGGGAAGGTCGAGCAGAAGGCATGGCCTTCACAAACAGATTTCACAATGCAGTTTGGAAAGTCCGGGGGCCCCTGTGGAGGGGTGTTGGGCTGTGACACCTGACAGCTAGGAGGTCAGCAGAGCTGGAGGGGCTGAGACAGCCAGTGGGGTTCACCTAGAGGGCCAGCACGGGGGCAGCTGTCAGGTCCCCACCGCGCCTGGCGCATGGCCACCTCCGCCGTCACTTCTGCTTGGTTTCTGTCTTCTGAGAAAAGAAGGAGTGTCATCTTCTTGCTGCCTGTCAGTCCCACACCTGCCCAGAGCTCCTGGCGGTGAGACACCCAGGGCCGTCCCGTCTGATGTCATGTGTGTTGCTAGTCTGTGTTGGAAACCACGGAGGAGGACCTTTCTGAGGGTTAGAATAAAGTAAATCCCCAAACTGTTTTGGAGAGATTGTTGTTTTATTTTTAAAGCAGATTTTTAGATTTATTTTCATGTTTTGATTTGTTCCCTCTGACTTTTTTTCAATAAAAATAAATCCTAAGGGATCAGATGGGCACGAGGAAAGGATTGCCCTGAATGCATGTGTGTTTAGCTGCCCTTTCTTGGTGCCAGCCCAGGTGATTAGTGTGTGTGTGTGTGTGTGTGTGTGTGTGTGTGTGTGTGTGTGTGTTTCTTCCTGGGGGGTCAAATCCTGGGTCTTCATACTGAGCTGGATCCTCAGCTCATTTTTATTTTTTGTTTAATTTTGAGATAGAGTCTCACTAAGTCGCTAAATTGAGGCTGGGCTCTGGCGACCCTCCTGCCTCAGTGCCGAAATACCAAGCCTGTGCCGTAAGGCGTAGGTGAGATTAGTCCCAAGAATTACACCAGAACTGCCCTCCAAGCCTAAACATTTGGGGCCTTGACCTACCAGTCATCGGACACCCAGTTACACATATGCATCGCCTCTGGCCCCAGTTTACCTTCCTTGAGTCTTGGTCCTTCCTGAGAACAATGAAGTTGACTTACTTGTGATGAAATTTTGTCCTTTGTTTTTCTGAGTTCTGGAACTTTTTGCTTTTTGCTGGTAGGGGTGGTAGGAGAGCACCATTCGGGGCAAAGGTCAAAGGTGAGACGGACACAGGCAGGCCAGCCCTCAGGCCTGTGCACCTACCTGTCAGGCCCTGTTTTGTCTCAGGTTCCTCTTGGGACAGTGAGTCAGCTGTTCCAAAGTAGAGGTAGGAGGCTGGGCCGGAGGGCTGTGGAGACCGAGTCTTGCATGGGGGTGGCGTTTGACCCTGAAGACCCCAGGGACAGCGGCCCGGGGCCCAGCAGAGCTGGGAGGTAGGCCCCGGCCCCGGTATGAGCTGCCTGTTGGGTAGTCAGGGTGTGAGAACTCGTGTGAAAGGGTCGTCTCCAGGTGATTCAGTCTGTGAGCAAACTATAAAAGGGAAGTGACTCACTTCCAGCCCAGAATGAGAATGCCAGAGGCCAGGCTGCCAGCACCTGTCTGGGCTGGGTTAGTTATTAACACTGCCAGTGGAAGTGTCATGGGAACTGGGCGCTGGCTTGCCTGGCTGCAGACGGCCTGGCCCTTCCCAGCTTGCAGACTGTTCACTGGGTTCCTGAGGCTCCGCTCTGCCAGACCCCAGGTGCACAGCACCTCCAAGGTGCCCCCCAGGGGAGTCTGCTCCTCATGGGATGGAAAGGGGGAGTAAGAAATGGGTCCCTAGTAGGTAACCACGGGTGCATTTTTGGTTTGTCTTACCAGAAGGTCACGTATGAGGAGCCAGCCTGAGCCTGGTGCTGTTGGAGTTGGCCAGGCGTGGGGCTGGCACGGTCTCTGCCCACCCCAGCGGCACGTGCCGCTTGTGCTTCTGAAGCCCAGGCACATCTGCCCTGCGAGCCTTTGGGTGGTGAGGGCTGGGTCAGTCTGCAGGGTCAGTCTGCAGGCTCTGCCCCAAGGAACTAGCTCAGCCCCCTTGTGTGGAGACCCGACTTGAAGATCATTAACTCCTGCCTCCCCGACCTCTGACCCCGGATGAGATAGTGTCCATTCTGCCCCAGAGTTGCACGACCCTCTCCTGGGGCTGCTGGAGATGGTGGTAGCGGAGGGACACGGAGGGCCCGGCTCTGAGCACCTCTCCAGGGCTGTGGGGGAGAAGCTGTTTGTCCAGAGCTGAGCCGGAGGCGCACATCAGTCCTGCTCGGACCCTTCTCTGTGCCTGGGAAACTACAGAATGGGCAGCTTCTCCTTCGAGAGCCCAGAAGGCATGCTTAGCTACCCTCAGGCTCCCGCCATGCCTGGCACCCCCAGGGCCGTGTCCTTCCCTTCTCCTCCAGCGGACAAGAGGAGGTGACGAGACATCCCTTGCTATCTGCAGCCACCCCTGCAAAGCCCTCCACCGTTCAAGGGCACCACTGAGGGCGTGGCACCGCTCCTTGCCTTCCTGGCTGTCGACAGAGCTCCCGGCCAGGGACAAAGACATGTGCTCCCTGGGTGGCCACATCGCGTGGCTTCCCATCTGTGAAGTGGGACACATAACAACACCTGCTTGCCCTCTTCTGCTTACTCCACAGTTTCTCTGAGGCTGGCTGAGCTCACCGAGCATGTGACAAGGCTTGGGAGTGGCTAAGGGCCACCCAGATCGGGGTTGCAGCAGCGGCAGCAGGGTGCTTAGGGTGATTAGCAGCAAAGCAAGGCCTGAGCTCGGGGCTCCCCGGAAAGTGGCTTTACCAGCACCCACCCATGGCTTAAGAGCATCTTGGGCCTCCCTCAGCTGATGTGTCACCCATTGGGTGGGTGTGCCCAATCTGAGCTACAGAGGAGCAGCCAGCCTGCCTGTGAGTGTCCCCGGGTTGGCCCTGTGTCTTCTCTCCTGCTTTCTGTGGAGTGGGCAGAACCAGGTCCTGGGCCCTAACTCCCAGGCGTTCACAGGGACCCTCGGCTTCCTGGAGGGAGACTCTAATTGTGCTGAGTCCTTTCCTGGTCTGCGTGCTTGTGGGAGCGCAGCACTGGCACCTCACGACTTGTCCTGGTGGCTTCTCTGTCACCTTTTTGCCATCAGACGAGAGGCACATAAGAGCACGCGATTTTATTCCACGGTGTAGAAAGCCAGGGAGGAGCTCCGTAAACGCTGGTCAGATACACAGAGTCTAGGGCTCAGCGTTTTCTTTGCGGGGTTTATTTTGCTCTGAAGGGTCAATGGAAGGAGGGAGACCAAGATTTAAGGGGCATCCCCAGTGGGGCGGGGCCCCCTTTCTGGAGTCTAGCTCTGTGCTGAGACGTTTAGGTCAAATCTTTGCTGCTATAAAATCAAATTGGCTTTGGCCAATTATTTCCATCTCCCGCCCGAACGCATGGTATCTCTGAAGTCTTTTCAGTGGTACCTTCTGTTTGAGCATTTCACTGAGAGAGAATTTTCTCTCTCCTGAAGCCACCCACTCCAATGTTAGCAAGTCCAACTGAATATGAGAGGGAGGGAGAGGAGGGCTATAGGCTATCCGTAGTAGGCTTCAACGCTCTCCTGTCAAAACTGGTGTCCACCTAAAATCTCATCCCGTGATCTCAGTTGGCAAAAGGATCTTTGATAGTTAAGCTTCTTGAGATGAAATCGTCCTAAGCCTTGTACCCAGTGACCAGTCCGTAGGGGAGGAGAGTCAGGGACCCAGAAGAAGTGACATGAGGTTGGAGTGACCCATCTGCAGGCTGAGGAATACCAGAGATTACCTGGAGAGGCTGGGAGGCAGTCAGGAATATCTAGATCCCTCTCAGGGCCTCCAGAAACCAGCTGCATTGATACCTTGCCTATGGGCTTCTGGCTTCCCAGAGCTGGGAGGGAATGAATTCTTGTTGTTCTGAATCACCACTCTGTGGCCATTGGTGGCAGCAGCTATGACATATGGATGTTCTGACTCTGATGACCCCGCTGCACAGAATTTCCTAGCCCCCGCTTCTCTGCTCCCACACCTGTCCAAAAATAAGTACATTTCCTACAGTGGCAGAAGTAATTATAGGACACCCGCCATTGTCGTTGATGAAGGAACACTCAGTGATGGGATGTGAGTCCTTGATGAGGAGGGCTTTTATGTTTTTTATGGTTGCTTAGTCGTTCACTGTGGGACTATGACAATTACTTTTTGAACAGGTCTTTGATGTTTTTTGATATTATTTCTCTTAAAATATACCCTCATGGCAGGGACTTTTTCCTGTCTATATTTGGTGTCTGGGGCCATTTGTAAGAAACCACCATAAACCTGGTGGTTTAAAACATCACAGATGTCTTTCCTCATGGTTCCGGAGGCCAGAAGCTTGAAGGAGACCTCTGGGGTAAGCTGACCAGTGGTCCAATGGGCTGGCCTTCTCCAAGGGCTGCTGGGGCAGAACCCTCCCGGGCTTTGGGGGCCGCCAGTGGTCTTTGGCTGGTAGTCACGTCATCCTGGTCTCTGAGGTCACTTTGTGTCCTTCTCTTGTCTCATCTCTCTCTGTCTGCCTGTCTCTTAGAAGGACACTGGTGATTGCACTTAGGACAATCTAAAATAATTTCCTCATCCCAAAATCTCTAGCTTAACCCCTTTGGCCATATAAGGCACAACATTTATAGGGTGCAGAGATCACACTGTGGCTGGATTTTATTCTTCTTTCCTTCCTTCCTTCCTTCCTTCCTTCCTCCCTGTCAGAATACAGAGAATAGAGGGACATGTCACCGTCCCCATACTCTTGGCTGCGGTGTCCCGTACAATCCTCTGAATGGCCATTGGAGTGGAAGGGCAGTACCTAGGTTGATACAGGAGTGAAATGTTGATCCATGGGACTGGCTTCCCTGTGTGCTGTCCCTTTAAGAGCTTTCTTGGCCCTCCTGGGAGTTCGAAGGGGTGGGAAGGGCAGGCGGTACAGCTTGAAACCCCCATTACAGGAATCATTTAAAGTTCCCCTCTAGGAAGCTTGGGGCTAATGAGATAATTCCTATTAGGAGAGGAAGGAAATGAAGGTGGCCTGACATCCTCTCTGTCTCTAATTTATGTGATTCACTGAGACCTCCCCCTCTCCCACCCCTTGGCCCCTCCTTCCCTCAGCGGCCCCTTGGAATCCAGGTTCCCCTGGCCATCCCCTCTGCCACCACCACCAGGGATCTGGTTTCCAGCACGTCTCAGCGTGCTGGGCACCTGGGAAGGCTGCCTTCCTCTCAGATGAGGCATCGGGGCCGCTGTGCTGAGACTGTCCCCTACTCTGCCTTACCTCCTTGCTCCTTGCCTAGTCCCCTTTCCCTGCCCCTGCACTCCAAGGACCAGGACCTGCAGGACCAAAGGCAAGGGAAACGCCAGCTCAGAACACGACGGTTCCACCAGGGACTGGACGGTTGGAACTGCCAGATTTCTCTGGCCTGCTCCTTCCGGTCCCCCGTCCCCTGGGCCCTTAGCGGACCAGACAGCACACTTGCTCTTCCTCTTTTGCTCTGCTGCCAACACTCTGGTCAGAGTTTTCTGCAAGCATGAACGCCTGGTTTGGGTCTTCCACTGGAAAAGCGTGAAGTTGCCCAATCTGTAGGGATTTTGAAGTTCAGGTCCAGCTCATGGAGGTTTGGAGGGAGAGGGTTTGGAGGGAGCGTCGGTGCCGCTGTCATCTGTTTTACTGTTGGACATTTTGTTTTCTTTTTCCGGACCTGCTGGGGAGAAGGCTTGCTGCTCTCCCCATCTCCCCGCTCCGCGCCCCTTGCCAGGACTGTCCTGGGCAGTGGAGGACAGCGTGGCTGTCTGTGGCTCTGTGATGGCTGACTCCTTTCCTCCTCTCCTGCTCCCTAGGGAAGCCATATGGTGAGTCTTCCGAGTCAGGGCCAAGGGCCAGCGCAGCTCCGGCCCTGGGGACCATCCAGCAGCCCTGATGTGCCGTGTGGGTGGCCTGCTCTGCGAACTTGTTGCCCGACCTCCCAGTGTCTGCAGGAGGCCAGCTGCAGCCTTGGGTAACAGCCTGGCTCCACTGTGACAGAGGGTCCCAAGGCCCATCTCCTTGGCACCGAGGTCATAAGCCGGGCTGAGGGGTGGGGAGGGTGAGACCAGCCAGACTAGAACCCATGGGCGGTGCTTCCGGTGGGGTCGGCCACACTGCCTCTGAGAACAAACAAACAACTGCACTTCAGCATTGGGTAATAGCAAACTCTGCGTTCAGATGAGCTGTTTGGAATAAAACTTGTGTTGGTAGCTGAACTGCGTTGTTAATGGTGGGTCTGGTCTACTCAAGGCCCTCTCTGCCATGTGTACACCCAAGTTCTTAAAATTTTTAGAAGTGGTTGAGGGAGCCTGAAGGAAGGAAGGTAGGCAAGGGTTGATCCAAATGCTCGGTAGGAGTCCTGGTAAGCGGATCTGGACTTCTTTTCTGGGGGCAGGTGGGTGGTACTGGAGACGGAGCCCCGGACCTTCGCACTGAGCTACGTCCCCAGCCCAGTTTTGTTTTCAATTTTTGAAACAGGGTCCTCCTAAGTCACAAAGTTGCCTAGGCTGGGCTTGAATGTATGAGCCTGCTGCCTGAGCCTCCTGGAGTGCTGGGATTACAGATCCAGATCAGTACCACTTCTCAGGCATTGTCTACACCAGAAAAAGAACCACAAAAGTGGCTCCGTGGCCTGCCTTCCGTGGAAGTGCGCTGTCCGAACTAATCATAGGAAAAGAGAGTAATTAGGACCAATCATACTCATTGAGACTTTTATGTTTAATTGAGTTCACATCAGGTGCTAGGGTTCTCCGTTTCATGGATGGTTTAAAGCTTGGATATCTGATATTTTGAGTTGTCTAGACCACACATAAAATGTGTAATATAATTCACACAGTTGTGTTGCCAAAACAAATCACATACAGGTGCACAGAAACTCCTACCGTTTTAAGAAAGTTTGCAAATTGATGTTGGGCCCCCTTCAGATGGTATCTGCAGGCCACAGGCTGAACAGCTTGGGTTAATGAGAACTGAAGTCACGTGCCCAGGATCCTCCACCTTCTAAGAAGCTGACTCTGCACTTAAGCCCTGATTGGCTGCCAGGTCTTACGGTCAAGGTCTCAGATGTGACCTGCATCTGTCCATTTATTGGGCCTCTGCAGTGCAGAGGAAACTTCATGTTCTTGAGAAGAAAAAGGAAACACACTTGTCCCCGTAAACCACCTGCTAGCCACTGACCAACTTGTCCTGTTGAGAGGCAGAAACCCTCCAGCAGCCAGTGCAA
Organism: Ctenodactylus gundi; assembly: GCA_004027205.1. Taxonomy (NCBI): domain Eukaryota; kingdom Metazoa; phylum Chordata; class Mammalia; order Rodentia; family Ctenodactylidae; genus Ctenodactylus; species Ctenodactylus gundi. The sequence goes on along the minus strand of PVKB01002008.1, from coordinate 40,121 downwards.
AGGGCCTGTGCTCTTTCTCTCCCTAGTTGGTCACCTTCTTGGTGACCCAGATCCACACAACTCAGAGTTCCTCTGTGTCCTCACGGCCCACTGACTGCAGGCCTCAAACATCTGGATAAACAGTAAAGTCTCATGGGGTCCCTGACCTAAGGTGGGAGGACTAACCCGGCTATCTCTTCCTCCTGAGAAAAACATGAAATAAATGACCTCGTCTCAGGCTCACAAAGGGCGTGAGACATCATGGGCCGGTCCCCCCATGGGCTGCTGTTCAGCAGGCCATCCGAGCAAAGAGACCAGAGAGACATGGCGACTGGCTGCTGGGTGGCCCCCGGGGGACGTGTGGCATGATAAGGAGGGGACAAGTGGGAGTCGGGGACTGGGGGACCTATTATCTTTGAAGTCCATCTTTGGGAACAGTCCACCAGGGGGATAAACAGGAGATCCGAGCCGGTCGGGGCGGAAGGGGCTTTGATCTGCCCAGAAGTTAATGCCCCTTGCTGGTGAACCTCAAAGCAGCCCCACCCGGCCGGCAGATAACAGGCCAGTGCAATCGCAAACCACCGGCCTCTTGATAATGCCGGATTTATTGAGGTCTGGGTTTTGCCCAATGGGAACACATCCGGCGAGCATCAAAGGAGCGGGCGTCACCTTGTGCAAAGAATCCTGGGCCCTCGGGTGTGTGCGTGTCGGGAAAGGTGCGTGTGTGGCTGTGTGTGCATAAGCCCGCCCGTTGGCAGTTATCCTGGTGTAGATCAGAGGCCACCGGCCCCAGAGGGGCCTTGACAAGCCCTGGGCGCCACTCCCTTGCCCTGGTGGGTCCAGGGCATGGGTCCACCATGTCCCTGCACGTGGTCACTTAACATCCTGAAGATGAGGGTCACCCTTCTGTCGTTTCATTCTTGACTCTGCTCCCCAAAAGCAGTTGGTGTGAGTGTCAGGTGGAGGGGAAAGGTAGGCGCTTGGGAAAGGCAAAACCTAAAGCTCGGGTCGTCTCAGACTTCCTGTCTTCGAAGTCTTTTGAAATCTTGTCGTCGGCCATCAAGCAGGCCGAGCCTGGTGGCACATGCCCGTCATCCTTGCATTCTGGGAGGCTGAGCCAGGAGGATCCCACGTTGGAACCTGGGAAACCTAGCAAGTTCCTGTTTTGAAGACAAAAAGAAAAATAAAATGGGCCAGGAATCTAGCTCAGTGTGAAGGCCCTGGGCTGGAGCCCCAGTACCACACAATGAAAAAAAGTGTGTATGTCGGAGGTGGGGTTGAGGAGAAGGTGGAGGAAAGGGGGACGCTCTGCTTGGCCGGGTGACTAAGGAGCTGGTGAGGTGTGGTCCTGGGAGGAGTCGTGTCCCCGCTGATCACAGCCTGTGCCTCTATACAGCCTCTGATTTTTTCCTGGGCCATCAGGATGCTGTGTGTCGTGTATTGGCCTCTGGGGACTAGCGCAGATAAACACCACAGTACAAACAGACCATCTGGAAGCTCTTTAAAGTTGCTTTCCTAACACATCTGCCCGTCAGGACTTTGTGCGTGAGGTTTACAGTAAGGCCGGAGGGACCCCTGGGGGTATAGTTGAGGGAGAGATGGATTCTGACTCTGTAGGGAGGGGGCCCAAGAGAAGGAAAGGAGTAGGGGCAGCAACGTGGACACTGCTGTCACAATGTCCTTGATTCTTAGGACTCCCCTGTTGCAATATGGAACCCGTTAGAGACTCGGGGACCTGGGCTTCTAGAACAGCTGAGCTCTCTTCCCTTGTCCCAGTCACCCAGAAGGGATTGACAGAACCCCTGAGAGAGGATGGGACCTGCAGACAAGCCCCGTCCCTCTGTACTGTGGACTCTAAGGGACGTCCCAAGGAGTTGGCTCTCTACACCTTATGAACTTGTATCCACCTGTCCAGATGGGATCGTCCCAGGTAGGGGATGAGGGAGCCGTGTCGTCCTGCCCACAGTGACTTGTTCTAGCTGAGGCCATCAGAGACAGTTAGCATCCTCCCATCTCCAGTCCTCTCTTTCTTCCTCCTCTCGGCCGCCGCTTGACATCCTGGACTTAGTGTTTTGGGCCAAGGGAAACAAGGAATAATTTGGCTCAGCATTTTAGCAGGGCAGGCCAGAGATGGAGTCCAGGATGGGGGTGCAGTCCTGCGGGAGGGGGACCTGACGCCGGCCCTTGTCTTTCTCTAAGGGGTCAGAACATCAGCTCAGGCCATCTCCTCTCGCTTAACTTTCCCTTTCACACTTCCGGCTCAGTCATGGACTTCAGCCAAGTGTATTTTTAAGGCCACTTTAAATACCTGTGACATGGGGCATTACTGGCTTGGTTCTAGGCCCACAACTGCCCCCACTGAGGGAGAGTCTTAGCTCCCTACTCAAATTGAGCTGGACTCTCCTGTCACTGTTGTTCCAGAGTCACCTCCTGGGAGCTGCCTCATGGGCTATTCCATTTATTAGGGGAGGAGACAGAGGCTTTGTGTGGTTATTCATGTGGCCCATGACAGGCATCCACCCCATTCTTTGGGAAACGAGGTGACACAGCTGCCAGGAATTCCACCCCATCTGGCCATTGGATATGGGTTCCCATGTCTCGCCCAGTCATTCCAAGTGCCACCTCTGCATGGGAGCATCGTGGGTCCTCCCCACCCCTAGGACTCAGTACCCCCATGTAGCTGGGAGCAGTTTCTCTTCTGGGCCTGTTGCCTGTCCATGAGAAGTTCTGGCTGCTGGCTGACACTGGACTCACCTGGCAAGTTTCAGGTAGAACTGTGGCCCCGCCCTCATCCATTCTGATTCAGCTGGGCTGAGACAAGACCTGGGCATTGGAATTTTGAAACCTTTCCCAGGAGGTTCTGATGAACAGCCAACGTCAAGGAGGAACCAAGATGCAGGGGCAGTGTTTCCCCGGGGGAACAATTTTGTTGCCCACTCTCTCTGATACTGGACTTACAGCAATGTCTGAGCCACCTTTAACTCCCTCTGCTGGGATGCAGGGTGCTAGTGGGTACATCCAGGGATGTCGCTGAGCATCTTACGGTGCCTAGGACGACCCCACACAGCCAAGACATACCGCTGGCACCTGTGGGAAGCTTACCTGGAGGTCTGACGCGCACACAATCCGTGTCGCTGTTGCCTACATCTATATCTATTGTGATTTCTAGGAAACGCTAAGGCAATAAGAATTCCTGAAAACAGAAGAGTCTTTCTTTTCGTCATAACAGAAGTCCCGAAGTTGGCCTTCCCGGGCTAGGTGTGGCAGCATTATTGTCCACGTGGATCTGGAATGTCCCCCAAAGCCTCGTGTATTCGGATGTTGTGCAACAACAATTACGGAACCCTGTGCTGTGAAGAGGTGGGGGCTGGTCGGAGGGCTGGGACACTGGGACATGACCCGGAAGGACATGTGCTAGCTCTGCCTTCCTTGCTCACCTAGCTTCCTGTCTGCCGTGCGGAGAGCACCTCGCCTCCTGCTGGGCCTCTGCCATGTGCGTCCGCCATTGCCAGCTGCCCACGAGCGGATTGAGAACTATCACATGGAGTGAGCTCAAATAAACCTTTCCTCACTTAACCCGTAGGGGTCAGGTGTTCCGTCCCGGCAATAAGAAAGTAACTAAGACGCCAGGACTCAGGCTCTCATTCTCTTGATGGACCGTTTTAGTACGTGATTCTCACTTTCCAAGTCCCTTGTAGACCGAGATGGCTGCCAGAGCCCCAGCCATTAGGTCCTCGTTGAAAGCAGGAGTTACTGAAGAGAAAGGGTAGAATCCATATTGGGCCGGGCACCGGTCAATGTCTGCCCATACCTGTGTGCTGATTTTCGTAAGCGTTCTCACTTGGCATCCACCGTTCCCAGGTGCTTTTTGAGTATTATGTCCTAGGAGTGTTGCATCATGGGTAATGAGACTTTCTGTAGCTTGCAATGACAGAACCAAAGAATTGAGAAGTCAAGCCCCCTGGTCAAGCTGTGGCAGCAAATGCCATAATTTTTTTCTTTTTCTTTTCTCTCTCTTTTTTTTTTTTTTTTTTTTTTGAGGCAGGGTCTTGCTCTGTAGCCCAGGCTTGTCCCGAACTTACTGGTGTAGCCCAGGCTGACCTTGGACTCAGGACAATCCAACTGCCTCAGCCTCCTTAGCTGGGATTACAGGCATGTGCCACCACACCCAGTGTTCTGTGGTGCTGGGGAATTGAACTCAGGACCCTTGCAAGCATTTTAACCACTGTGCCATTCATCCAGCCCCCCAAATAGCATAATTTACTTTCAAAGCTTGGGTCGCTTCTTGTTTCTGTATCTCTCATAGACCTGTTGTGTTCCTACAGAGCCTGAGGATGTTGGTTAGAACTTACAAAGCCATATTCTAGATTCTAAGCCCCACCTCCTACCTCCTCCCCACCTTACTTATTTATTACTTATTTATTGTGGTGCTTAAGTCTGAACCCAGGGCCTTTGCACTGAGTATCCCCAGGCCATTTTTATTTTGAGGCAGAATCTTGCTAAGTTACTAAATTGCCTGGGTTGGGCTCAAAGTTGACATCCTCCTGCTTCAGCCTCCAAGAATACTAGAATGACAGGCTTGGGCCACCATGTCCCACTCCAGGCCCTACTCTGTTGGTGCCTGCATTCTTACGGTCATAGGTAACTAGGTAACTGTCCCTTTGAAAATCAGTGGGGTAGGATTGGGGTTTTGGCTCGGTGGTACAGCGCTTGCCTCGCATGCATGGGGTACAGCATACTCCCCAGCACTGCTGAATGAATGAGTATGTTTGTGGGGGGGTCCAGACCCAAATGCTCTGAGGCCATCTCAGCAGGCTGAAGTCAGGCTCCCCGGAAGCTCCAGGGGAGACGCCACTGCCTGCGTTCCAGGCCTGTGTCTGGGTCCTTGCGCCCACCAATCGCCTGTCTCCATTCTTCTGTTTCCTCCTGCCTCTGTCAAATCTCCCACTGCCTGTCTTTCATAAGGACACTTGTGGTTATACTTCAGGCTCCTTGTCCTGGAAACCCAGGGTCACCTCCCGTCTCAGGATCTTCAGCTGCATGCCACCCAGGGTAGCGCCTGTTGCCACGGGAAGGAACAGGCACGGGTTTCAAGGATTCGGGTGTGGGTGCCTTGAGGCATTGTGGAGCTGCCCCAAGAGCCGCTGGCTGCTCCCGTTTCTGCCTGTCCATTTCTCTCCCATGAACTACTCCAGTGACTGTGTCTATATTCTTTGTGTGTGTGTGTGTGTATGTGTGTGTATGTGTGTGTGTGTTTATTGGGGGGAGGGTATTAAAATGAGGCCAGCGAGCCAGGCCTTGTGGTGCAGGCCTATAATCCCAATACCCTGCAAGGTTGAGGCAGGAGGATCATATGTTCAAACCCAGCCTGGGTAACTGAGCGACCCAGTGAGACCCTGTCTCAAAACCAAATCAAAACGAAATAGGCTGGGGACTTGGCTTAGAGCCAGGATTCCATCTGCAGCACTGGGTGACACGGAGAGGGGAGTTAGGCCAGAGACACCGCGGCGGAAGGAAAGGCAGAGTGCAGTGTCCGAGAGCCTGGCGGACCAGCTCCTGTGGTCACAGCCTCCGGCATAAAAAGGGCTGAGCGGGAAGGGCTTGGGACGGGCATGGCGTGTCCTGGCCTCGTGTCCTGCTTGGCCTGGCCTAGTCCCTTTGCCCAGGATGATGCAAAGCCTGCAGGGGTTTCTTAGGTGTTTGTTTTGGTTTTGCCATCGTTTTTTGCTTTATAAAGTTACAATACCTTTTTATGTTTGTTTGTTTTACAAAGGATATCCTCTTACGTACATGGAACTGCATATGAGTATATTCCATATTGTGGACCTGGCCTAAGATGATTCCCCAAAAGGCCAAAAATCCCTGGCAAGCCATGGGCTGGACTCGCCCTGCAGGTAGCTGGCCCAGTCTGTGAGTGCCTTCCCTCTCATGCTGGCAGAGGCGCACCTTTGCCCGCACACCCATGCCTCGGAGGAGAAGCGTTTCCTGGGTGCAGGTCCCGCTGCTGTCCTGGCCCCTGTTTATTCTCTCGCGACGCCCCCCCACCCCATCCCGCCCCTTGGCTGGGTCCCTGTGCGGGGAGGAGAGTCGGGGGTGTTGTCTGTTTTGCTTTTTTAATTTTATTTTGCGAGTGCCTCCCAACCCTCCCTTCTGTGTTTAATATCCTCTTGCCAAGTGCATGGAGTTGCCAGGCAACAAGAAGGAAGTCCCGGTTGCTGCCAATTAATTTGCTAGCTGCAAGTATCCCCCCCCCCCCCAAAAAAAAATAAAGGCTTTGGGGGGGGCCGGGCAGAGGGCTGCTGCCCTGCAATGCGCAGGAAGCCAGAGGAAGGCTAGAGAACTCTGCGTTCCTTTGGAGAGTTTTTGGGTCCAGTTGCGAAGGCCTGTCCAGAGGGCCTGGGCAGCAGGCAGTTGGGGGAGCAGGCTGAGACTCCTGAGCTTGTCCTTGGTCACCAGGAGCGCCTCTGTGTCTGCACACTGGCTGCCTTTTGGGCATTTTATTTGTAGGTAATTCTGAAACTCAGGCTCTGTCTCCTTTCTCAGGTTTCCTGTAGAGATATGTCTGTAGCACTGTCCCCCTGCTCGCCCCCTGGACTCACGGTGATGTCTGTCCTCTCTGGCAAGTCCTACCCTTCTCTCTGGGCTCTGTGGCCGCTGCTTTGTTCCTGCCCAACACTGTGGGAAAGAAAGCACCTCTGCCTCAAGCTGAGCCTCGAACTCACAGCCTGAGGGTTTCCAGAATGGCTGGAGGGTCCCAAGGGTGTTTCCCTCCTGATATTGCCATCCTGGCCTCATGTGGCATGCCCAGAGACCTGCTGGTCATTGTGGTCCAAGAGGGCGGGGTTTGCCCATCTGGCTTTTTTTCTGTATACGCAGTCTGTCACCTGGGATGGAACTTGTATGCACAAGGACTTATAGTTGTGCAAATTCAACTCATGACAGCTAAAATGGAAACAGCTTCAATGTCTATCAGTGGATTAATGGGCCAACCAGTTATGATATATATACATACTACGGAATACGACTCTGCCATGAAGAAAGAAACATTCGCATTTGTAGGAGAATGGATGCCTCTCGAGACCATCATGCTTAGGAAATGAATCAGACATGGGCCAGATGTGTGTATACACACATATATGTATGTGTGTTGACAGTGATTGCTAAGGTCAGAGGCCCAGAAAGCTGCCTCCTCATAAGGCCAGATCAACTCAACCCATGACCAGGTCCCTGGACTCCGGTTGCTGAACTTAATCCATGCTTTTTCCTTTTTTTTGGGGGGGGAGGGGGCAGTGGAGAGGGTACTGGGAATCAAGCCCACGGCCTTCACACTGAGCTACATCCCGGACCATTTTTATTTTTTTCATTTTGAGACAGGGTCTTGCTAAGTTACTAGGTTGCCTAGGCTGGCTCCAGCTGGGGACCCTTCTGCTTCTGCCTCTCAGAGTGCTGGGATTCCAGGCCTGTGCCACCGGGCCTGCCTGCTTCTAACTCTTATGCTGTGTTTGGTCCACAGGCCTGGATGGATGTCACCCAGGGCTGCCCCTCCTCACCTGCCCTGCCCACCAGGAAGCATCATGGAGACAGTGCACACCCCGGGCACCCCTAGAAGCCAAGGGCAGACCACCACTCGAGGAGCAAGAGTCCTAGATTCAATCAAGATTCTCATTTGGGAGAATGTAGAGACCTGTGGGACCTGTGGTGGCATTTGGGTAGAAAGTCAAGCCCTCTCTCGGAGGACCCGGCTGTGTGCTGACCTGGAGAGGAGAGGACCCAACATGGGAGAGAGCCCCCATCAGAGAGGGCTCGCCATCCCAGACCCTGCTGTTCTGTCTTCTGACGGAGGTCTCCTGATGCTGCCCGTTCATGACACGGTGCCTCTCCCTGCCTTGGCACGGGGTCCTCACCAAACCGTCCCCTGCCCATCTTCGCCTGCGTGCCCAGGTGCGGCTATGCTTCCTCCTTGCCGATGATGGTCTGGCTGGATACCTAAAGAAGAACCAGCCCCACGTGGGGCAGACGGGATCTTGGGTTTTGTTCCTTCTCCTCCTAAAGAGGCCAGCGGTAGAACACTGCAGGTGGCGAGGGAACAGGATTGGAGTCTGGCCCTGCATGTACCAGCGCCACATGGAGTCAGAATGGACGTTCTTCAGACTCACAGGATCAGGACGTGGGGGAGGCCTGGCTGGGAGGATTGGGTAGTGGGGACTGTCCTGGCTCAGGCTGTGTGTTTGCTTTGGTTTGGTGTTGTGGCTTCACACAAAGCTGTATCACCTAGTCCGTGTTTTTTGTTTTTTGTTTTGAGACAGGGTCTCACTAAATTACCAAGTTGCCCAGGATGGGCTCAAACTTGCAGTCTTCCTACCTCAGCCTCCCAGAGTCCTGGGATTCCAGGATTGTACCACCAGGCCCGGCTTCTCTGGGCTCAGCATAGTTTCTGTGGATTACTCACAGATGTGCATCTGAAGAGGCAGTGGGCACTGTTCTTCGTGCTGAAGACCCTTCATGACCCATGTCCACAGTCAGCTGTGGTGATCCTGCTTCTCAGATGGCCTTGGGATTTGTACCAGATCATGGCATTTGGTGATGGACTAGCCAGCCTTCAGATGTGGCTATGCCTGTTGAGGGCCTTCTTCCACATGTGTGCTTACAACACGCACATGCGACTGACCACTGCTCATGTCTGCTCTGTCTCCTTTACTCCAATCGCCACAAGAGTTGTTAAAAACATTCCTCAGCGTCTGTTATGATCCAACCTTGTCCAGCACGCAAAATCAAAGATGTTTGTACTTTCTTACTCCCAGAGAGGGTGGACAGTTCCATCTGGGTGCTGTGGGCACCATATTTACATGGCCATCGAGTGACTTCGATGTCTTCTGTTTGAGCTGCGGGAGCCTTCTTAGCACCTCACAGTCACTGCGGATTGGCGGAACACACTGGTACTCTGGAGGCATAAGGACCATTTTTGAGTGTTTCTCTCCCACACACACCGGTGGTAGGCTTTGTGTTGTCCAGGTGCCTTTGGGTTTTAGGCATCAGAGACCCACTTCTTGTCCCCTTCATCATGCTGGTCTATTCCAAAGTTGAGGTGGGAGGGAGGCAAACTTTCATCACCTGCCCCAGGCCCCAAGTCACACACTGTGCCCGGTGGCTGTGGACAGCTGCCAGGGTTCCTTGCTCCTGACTCTGGAATTCTGCTTTTGGGATGAGCTGAGGGCTGTGGTTTGCCAAGGATTGGGATTCCTTGGAACAGAGGATCGTCAGGGCTACACCGAGGATACTTCCATGCAAACTAGAATCAGTGGTCATTCTACAGGTGACTGGCGCTTCTGCTTTCCCCGCTGTGACCATTGGAGGCACCTAGCTGATCTGTCTGCTTGACATTTAAAGCTCTGGGTCTGGCATTTCACTGGCCACTGGGCAGCCTGGAGGTGGTGGCAGCCATTGGATTGGGTGGAGTAGTACTGAAGGAAAGCCTGGGTATGGTGAAGTGGAGGAATCTATGTCCTTCTGAAGAGTGTCTTGGATATCAGGCAAGAGCGCAAGGTCTTGATGTCGCCCTCATGGGCAGTCCTGTGACGAAGGCGAGGCCCAGCTTTCTCACTGAAGGCAAAACACAGTGTTAAGAAACAGCAGCCAACACCGATGCTGGGAAGACTGGAAAATGGGCCACGGGGTGTGTGTGTGTGTGCGTATGTGTGTGCGTGCGCGCGCACACATGCTCGCATGTGTGCACGCACTTGTTCCTATGTCTGCATGTGCTCTGTAGATTAAACCAAGAACAAATCCGCCATCTTTGCTAGACAGAGCCAAAGCCTTGAAACCCTGGGATGGTGGCGTCTGGAAAGCAAAGATCTGGCTGGAAGACTCCTAACATTCCTTTGAACTCTGGGTTTATTTAAAATATCAAGGGCATGTAAACTGGGGCTAAGTGTGTACTTTGTTTCCTCGGTCTCCTGGTCCCCTAGATAACCTTAAAGTTCAACCCAGACAGGGTGGAGTGGGACCTCCCCGGTCCTTCTTACCTTCCCAGACTCTGACTTTACCTGGGATAAGGAGCGGAACTTGGGGGTAGGAGTGGAGTGGGGGCGAGGGGGAGGGCCGCGCTGTGCCAGCCCGAGTTTTGGTGTTCCTGACAAGAACATCAGAATGCAAATTACAGGTTCTTTTGCTGGTGAGGTGTTTAGGATCGCACGGCATCCTGAAGTTGTCACTGCTTGTCAGGGGATTGGGCTGCCATATTTCCTGCGAAAAGATAGGTGTGAGCACGGTGGTGCTGGAACAGAGGCCTTCTGCTAATCCCACTCATCTTGCGTGGCGTGGCCACGGAGGTAATTACATGCTAACGCCGGGATGAGTCTGGAGACATGTAGGGGCTGTTCTCACTGCTCACGACATCCCCCGTGTGTCTCCGTGTGCGTCTCTGAACTGTGCCTTCCTCTCTTCCAGCAGCTTCTTGGACCCCTCCCCTCCCCTCCCCTCCCCTCCCCGCCTCTTCCTCCCCCATACTGAAAAGTTGAGCCCTGGACCTTTTAACCAAACTACATCCTCAACTTTTTATTTTTTTGGTTCTTATTTTTATTTTTGGAGTCGGAGTCTTGCTGAGTTACTAGATTGCCCAGGCTGGGTTTGAACTTACCGTCGCTCTGCCTCAGCCTCCCAGAGGGCTGAGGTGACAGGCCGGTGCCCCTGTGCATTTTCCCTTTTAAAAGACGACACACCTCAGCTGTTTCTTTCCTGTGTGCTCTACACTCATCCTCAGGCTCGAGGGAAACCACGCCGCTGCTCCCTGCCGCCTTCTTACTTTCCTGACTCAGAAGCCCAAGGCTGAAGGGGTCCCCGCGTTTCTCTGCAAACATCCAGCGAGGGGCCGCCCAGCTTGGGGGGGCGGCCACTTGGCCGAGTGTGAGATGAGGGGACTCCTGAGCAGAAGTCAGCCTGACCAGGGAGCAGGAGAATTTTAAAGGGCCACACATGGCTACCAAGTGGCCACGAGCGTCACTTTTTTAGTGGGATTCCAGCTGGCTCCATGCTGCCCGCTTCCCCGCTCTGTCCCATAGTTCTAGGTGTAGGGGGCACATGCCACAGAGGCAGCGACACCTGAGCTTTCGGCTCAGAGAGTTCTTCATCCGAGTTCTTTCCGTGTAAAATGAAGATCCAGCGCACCATATGGGGACCCTCTCCTAGCTCCAGTGTCCTTGCTGAGTCCCTACGTTGCCCAGGCTAGGCTAGGCCTCCCAGAGTTTTGGGATTACAGGCATGGGTCACAATACCCACCTTTGGGACCACGGCACGGGGGAGGAGGGGGGTACCTCTGGGTGTATTTATTTGTTGTGTTCAATGCATGTCTTAAAGATTTGCTGTGTGCTCTGCCTTAGCACAGCAGGTAAGCTGGGTGTGGTCGTGGTTATCTGTAGATCCCAGCTCTTGGGGAAGCTGAGGCAGGGAGCTAAGTTTGATCTCAGCCTGGACAATTTAGGGACTTAGCAATTCCCTGTCTCAAAAAAAGTGGAGGAGAGAGAAGGATTGGGGATGTGTAGCTAGTGAGGAGAAGGAAGAGGACGTGGGGAGGGGCGGGAGGGAGTAGGAGGAAGGGACATGATGGTGAGACCCTACGCACGGTGCGGCATAAAGTTACTCCATCCGCAGGGTGAGCGCACTCAGCTTGCCTCAGTCCATTGTGACCACGATCTGATCTCCCTGTGACTCTCCACCTGATCCCCACCCCGAGGGAGGGCTCGGTCAGGGTCCCCGTGAGCCTCTTCGTGCCCTTGAAACTTGACCTGCAGGATTCTTCTGTTTTCTTCCGACAGCCCTGGAAACCAGAGCAGGAGGTGAGTCGTGTTGCCAGAGAGGTCGGAAGTTCTTGTGGGCGAGGGTGTCTCCTGCTCAGGAGACCATGGTTTAAAGGACACGGGTTGAGTGACTTTGAAAGTGGCCACTGGCCTTGGGCTAGGCTGATAGGCGGGCAGTTGGAGGGAGGCCTTGAAGAGAGCTCTGATCTTGGGCGAGTCTGAAAACCTAGACCCTAACTAGTCCTTCCTTCCTTCAGCTAGCTCCGAGGTCACGTGTAGACACCCAAGTCCTTTCTCTGGGTCTCAGTTTTGTCATCCTTAAAATGGGAGAGGGAAAGTAAGAACTTGGTACCGATGGTCCCCTGTGGCCCTGTGGCCACGCTCCCAGCTTTGCCTGGCCCAGCTGGTGTCTGCCCGCCGCGTGTGTCCCTTTGCCTCTGATGGCAACCTGCACAAGTCAAAACCAGGCCTGTCCCGGGAGTTCATTACCAAAGGGTGCTTCAAAGCCGCTCGCATGTGCTGTCAGCCGCACCAAACACAAGTGTGTTGAGGGAGAGAACAGACAGACACACAGCTGACGACAGCTGGGCGTGGGGGACCTGTTTATCCCCAACCCCGGAACTGGGAGACAAGAGAGAACAACCTGCCTGCTGTTTGGACCAATTTAAAAAAAAAAAAAAAGGCTTGGGAGCTCTGCGTGGCTAAAACCGTGGGGGATTTATTAGTTTGCTTAGCAAGAGGCACATATTAAGTCTGAAGCGGACCCGTCCTGGGGTAGGTCTTTGTGGCTTTTGTGTGTCATTGGACCCCAGTCCCCTGGGTGCTTGGCGTTACCAAGTTTTTCAAAAATTGGTTTCTATTTCCTTCCTCCCTCCTTCCCTCCGTCCCCTCCTTTTCTCTTCCCCCTCCCCCATCCTTTCCCTCATCCCCCCACCTCTCCCGGAAGCTCAGAACTGGAGTCCGGAACAGGTGGAAGGCAAGTTCTGGTCTAAAACTGTCTACATAAGGGGTTCCGGCTGGTCTGGGCGTGCTGATGCCGGTGACCTGGTAACGTGACAGCTCAGGGCAGTGAGCCCAGCAGGTGATCCTCATGGGACCTGCTGTTGTCTGTCTTGAATTCTGAGCACCAGATACCAGGCTGTCAGGCAAAGGCCTTACTCCCCATTCAACGTAGAGTGAGCCTAGTTATAAGCCCTGGAAAAACCCAGGTCGCAGGTGTTTCTCGGTTGTGACTTCATCCTGGGTTTACTCTTCCTATCTCCCCGTGACAGGTGATAGCGGCCAGACACGCTGGAAGATGAGCTGCTTGAGGACAGGGGCTGACCAGGCTTTGTGATCCACCCTGGGGCAATGTGGACAGAGGGGTGGGACCCATCCCTGGTTTCTAAGTTTGAGCAACAGCAAAGGAATGTGCCTTGCTCTTCACTGGAGCATCCCCCGGGCCAGCCAGGCTTCCCAGAAGCTCTGCAGTTCTAGGGTGCTCAGCTCTCTCGGGGACAGCTGAGCAGGGTACCCTCCTCTGTGTCAGATGCTAGATACCTCTTTCTAGGTTCACCCCTGGTGACCAGCTGAGGAAGGTGCGTCTTTCTAGCCTGCGTGATGGTTTTCCACCTAGTACCCGTGAAACCAAGAGTTGGGAATGCTCGTGGAAGAATACTCATGTTCACATTCCTGGAATGCATTTTGATGGTATTCAGTTTGTTTGTTTTTCATGGTTATAAGACATACCCAAGACAATCAGTTTATGAAGAGAAAAGCGTCACTTTGGTTCACGGTTTTGGAAGTTCCAGTACCTAGTCTGGAGGACTCGATGCTTGTAGGCTTCTGATGGGGGTGGGGGGGAGAACTGCAGCACACCATGGGAGGGGTATGTGGCAGAGCTGAACAACCCACTTCATGTCCAGGAGGCAACAGCAAAAGGACTAAAGGTCCCATAGTCCTTTCCAAGACTGTGCCCCTAATGACCCGAAGGCTTCCCTTTAGGCCCTTTCTCTTAAAAGTTCCACCACCTCCCAAGAGCGCCAAGCCTGGGTGGGACCAAGCCTTTATCACATGGGCCTTTTGGGGACATTTCATTCAGCATGATTTTGACCCTGGGCAGTGCTTCATGATGGAATCTGTCTGGGCAGGATTGATGCGAGACACCAAGGCTACAGAAATCCCACGGGTCCCTCATCTCATGGCCTGTCCCAGATTTTTCCCTTCTCCAGGAGGCCTTCTAGGTTTCTCTGCCCTCTCTACCAGTTGTGATCGCTCTGTCTGTCCCTCCCTGCCCACCTCTCTGGTTCTTTTAAAGCACTTGTTATTGCATACATACTTAATGCTGGTCCCTCCTTCCTTGACCCTACAGTGTGTTAGTATCTCATTTACTAAATGTACACTGAGCTTGTTTTGGGTGCCCCCTTCTCCCCATCTCTGCCTCTCTCCCTTTTCCTTCCTTCCTCTTCCTCATTGTTGTTGTCCTCCTTCTCATCTACCCACCTGTCTGTCTACTTCTTTCTTTCTCTTCTACAAGAACAGAGGCTGAGTTATCTTTTATTCATCGAGCCTTATTCATAAAATGCCCAATAATGTTCCCATCACACAGTGTACCCTCTAAAGGGCATGTTACATATTTCATTTAATTGTCATAAGGCAGAGATTTGGGGACACTCCATTGCCTTGACCAAGTCTTCTGTGTGAGACTTGGGATTTAGAGCCAGGGTCATTCAGCGTTGGGAAAGTTGTAGCTTGCAGGCTCCTACATGGCAAACGGATAAGGAAGTTGTTGACTGTTCCTATTTATAATCTGTTAATGTATGAACCACCAAATTTACCTATGTCTTATTTGCCGACTCTTAATAAAGTGATATCTGAACAACAGAAAAAAAGTCTGTCTGTTGTTTGATTGGCTGCTTTCCCCAAAGAAAATAGATACCGGGTCTGGTTTTGCCAACTACCTGCCAGATAGATTCATGTTTAAGGTGGGAAGGAGGAATCTAAATTCAAAAGCTTAGTTGACAACTTCTGCAGAGTTTCATCTTGTCTAATAGGGAGAAATACAGAAAAATGAGCAATCAACAGCCACCAGAAAACCACATCTGAGGCCGACTCTGGCGTACAGGCCGGTTGGACGGGATCGACACATGCACAGCCGTCAATCACACTAGCCACCTGAGCCCTTGGTTAGGATTACTGGGGAATCTGGGTGGGTCACCATCACCTGCACTTCACCCAAATATGAACTTCGCCGGCAGGTCACGGGTGCAGAAGTTGGATGTCGGCGTTCAAGGGCACACCACGTAGAGGCCAAAGGCAAAGAGGGAGAAGGTATCTTGAGCCAGTGGGCTGGAGGAGGCAGAGGCCCACTCTGTCTCTGATTCCTGCCCATGGGAGAAAGTTGTAAGGGAAGAGAGAGGGGCCAAAAGCGTCTGCGAGAGCTTTGCCTCACGTGAGGAAGAAAAATGCTAAACTCTCCCCATCCCCAGTCCCCTTTAAAAAACATGCAGAGCTACTGAGAGTTGGGACAAGGGCAGTGTCCTCTGTGGATTGTGGCCACCAGGAAAGATTTTTGACAAGAAAGAAGTAACAGCGCATTAGAAGTGTTAGGCATCTCAGGAGCTTCTGGGTCCAGTGGTGTTGTGGAGATTTATACTTCCTAACTTTGTAGCTGAGCCTGGGGGCACAGACCTGTTATCCCGACATTCTGTGAGGCCGAGGATTGCAAGTTCAAGACCAGCCTGAGCAACTCAGCAACTAGCGAGAACTTGTCTCAAAATTAAAACTGTCCAATGGAGTGAGGATGCAGCTCGGGGTGAAGGCTCTAGGCTTCGTCTCCAGTACCACAACGTAAAAAGGCTTGCGAAACGTCTCATGTGAATCTCTTGATGATTTTGTTCGAAGGTGTTGAGCCCGCGTCCTAGATGAGGAGACTGGGCTGAGGTGAAGGTGATGACTTGCGTAGAACACGCCCTCTACAGCCCTGTCCCCGAGCATCCGCGTTCATGTTCCTCTGGGTTATACCCATCACTGTGTCAGTCACAGAAGGCTGTTGGGGCAAACACCCCGAACTCCAGTTTTATCCTGAGTTCTCTTCTGTGCACCAGCTGAATATAGGTTGGCGGTGGTGGGGACAGATCCCTTTTTCCTGTGGAAATCCTGGGGTCCAGCTTCCTGTGTCAGGATACCTCCTCCTTCAGGGGTTGCCCCTTCTGGTTCTCCAAGCAAGGCGCAGGCGCCATGTCTAATTGTCATGGTGGAGCGACCACCCCTCACTTCTGTTCCCAGTCTGTTTGTCCTTGGTGGGAATTGGTCACGAGGCCCCACATGGATGCCGAGGGCTGCTGGGGACAAGGGGTGGGGGAAAGCACGAATGTTGGTGACCACCAGCGGGTCCTGTGGCAGGGGTCCCTAGCAGCCTTCATCTTGGTGGCCATTGAGTCTTATGAATTCTGGCTCCAATGTCACAAGTCACAGCAAGCTTTGGGTATATCTACTGTGAATATCAGAGATTTTAGGCCTACTGTGCAGTTGTAATGACTCTCGAAGGTCAAAGAGAGGAGGGGTACAATCAGAGTTCCCCGTACTAGACTCCCATGACCCCTAGCAGTGCATCCGTAAGTGAGTAACTTAGCCTTACTTTGCTTTTTTTTTTTTTTTTTTTTTTTTGAGACCTATTATTGCTCTTTAGTTCAGGCTGGTCCTAAACTCATGAGTCCTCCTGTCTCAGCTTCCCAAGGACTGGGGATTACAGGTTTGTGCCACTGTGCTCAGTTTATAGTGTGCTGGGGAATCGAACTCAAGGTCTTGTGATGTTGGGCAAGCACTCTAACCACTATGCTATTCCTCCAGCCCTGAGTAACTTGGCCTCTCCGGGCCTTTGTCTCCTTTAATCTGCTTCGTAGAGTCCTTGTAAGGTTTGCCTTACTGCAGGCGTGGCCCTTGGAGCAGTGCCTGGAGCGCAGTGACGAGGCCGGGACGTGTAGCTTCATCCAGTTGTGTGTCCGTTATCAAAAATTCTTGCCACCAGAAATATTTCAGTTCTATTGTCCCTCCCATCCCGTCCATGTTTTGGTATATTCACATATAAAAATAAAATTTATTGGCAAGGGGACCCAAGCCTAAATATAAAACTCAAGTTTTATATACATGTATCCTGAAATTAGTGTGTACAGTGTTTTTAGCACAGCTGTGCTTTGTTGGCACGTGACATGAGGCCAGCGTTGGAATTTTCTACTTGGGGCGCCGTGTTGGAGATCAATAAGTTTCAGATCTTGGAGCGTTTCAGATTTGGGATTTTCAGATCAGCGATGCTCAGCGTGTCCTTAGAACCTGGAACCCCTGGGGCCGTCTGCTGTGATTCCGGCTTAGATGGTCCCTGCACTGCGTCGGGCGTGCACCTCTGCTGGGCACCTACCTGTTGTCGCTGTGTGCAGCAAGCAGCCTCTGGTTTTTCCCCGGCGGTGGGGTTCGCCTGGTACTGAGGACAGAGCTGGGCTGTGGCATGGCTGTGTTCCACCTCCCACGTAAGGAGACCCTGCCGGATAAGCATCCCCTACACACAGAGAGAGGCATGCTGGGAGCTGACGGCCCCTCGTAGTGCTGGGGAGCAGAGAGAGCTGACCTCCACACCTTTGGGGAGCCCCACGGCCCAGGCAGCCTTTCTGGCCCCCTCCTGCCCTGCGCTCTGCAGACCCTACAGCCTGGGTGTGGGCCCTGAGTTCTGGCGCCCGCTCAGCCTGTTCTGACTTTGGCACCAAGAGGGAATGGAAAAGCTGTGTATTTACAGGACATGGGGCCAGGAGAGCATTAAAAAATAAGGAGCAAATAAAATGTCATAAACAAATTTCCTTTCCAGCAAAGGGGTAGCGCTCCCTTCCCTCTCCTCCGACGCCAACCGTTTCTGTCCTGTGTTTGGATAAACTTTCATCTTGCGCAGCTCCCATTCCCAGGGAGGGCCGCCTCTTTCCGTTGGCTATTTATTTTGATTTTGATCGTTCCCTTCCCATCACACACCTAATTATAAAGAAAATAATGTTTCCTATTGGTGCCGAGGGAGGAGCGCTCTCCCCTGTCCCCCCATCTTCCCCAGCTCCCAGCACCCCCCACGCCCTCCCATCGGACCAGAGTGTCACCATGGTGGCCCCTTCGCTGAGTGAGACGCAAGGCGGGAAGACGGGGACGACAGAGACAGAAGTCGTTTCCAATAAAAGCTGGGGCAGATACAAAGGGTCATGTGTGGGTGACCGTCTCTGCACGGGAGCTCTTTGGGGTGACTCCGCTGTGTGAGTTTCTGTGGGAGCCGAAACCCACCGATCTCACGTTTCCTGACCCCAGCAGGTAGCTTATTATAAAACAGTTCATCCAGAGGGGACAGAAAGACCTTGTTTCAGCACTTTCCTTTTCTTTCCTTTGTGTGTGTGTGTGTGTGTGTGTGTGTGTGTGTGTGTTTTCCCTTGCTCTGAACCAGACTTGAGAGAAAGGGAGTGGAGGAAGGCCACCGACTGTCCTGTGCGGACCGGTGGCCTTCTTGTTTCAAAGTGCATAGTCATCCAGGACCCTAATCTGCACAGTATGGACTGTCCCTTGGACGCCCTGGACCCCTCTGCCTTCTCTTTCCCTCTGTGTTGGGATGGGGGTGGGTGGGAAGAGGAACACCCACGCGGACAGCATTGGGAATTCCCACTCTCATTTCAGGAGAAGTTTGTTTTCTAAATCCCTTGCTGCTGCCTGGTTGCATGAGTTGATGTCCATCAGGTGCCGCGTTCAGAGTGGCGGGACAGAACAGCGTGACCGTGACTCGTTGGTAGGTCATGGAATCAGTTCCAGTTCCTGATGATTTTACTCAGCGGTGGCACTGGGAGGTGACCGCGTTGGAGGGTGGGGCTGCTACCCCCCGTAAATTCCCTGGCTTGCCTCTATGCTCCCAGATAGACACCCTGTGCTTCCCCCCATTCCAGAAATGTCACAGCGCCGCCTGACCTCGGCTTGGCACCTGGGCTGTGAGTTGGTGGCACGGGGACAAGAGAGGCTAGCCACTTCCTCGTTTGGGTGTCTGGGTGTCTGAGGGCTGAGGGGGATGATGATTCTCACTATGGAAGGGGCGCGAACCTTGGTGACAAGACCTGGGTGGCCTTGGAATGACGCTCGGTGAGTGTGTCAATCAATGAAGCTCACACAAGAGTGTGTGAGCCGGGCCTGGGTCCAGAGAGGCTCTGTGGGCTGTGCACCTGGTGGATGTGGACCTTGGGTGGAGGCTTCCCAGAACGAGGGGGCACGTGAGGGATCTATGACATCTCCGGTGGGGTACCTGGCTCCCACGGAGACTGATGGGAGACACCGACATATTAAAAGTCATCACTGGGCAGTCTTAACAAGGCAAGAGAGGGCCTGTGGTCCCCACTGTCAGACCCACGTCCTGGACAAGCCCAGGTCCGGTGGCTTCGTTGAGTGACACATACACACTCAGCGCGTTCGTGGTTTGCTGGGATAGGAGCAGGGCTGCCAACGACAGGATCCCCTAGTTGCCTCTAATGGAGGTACAGGCAGAGGGGAGTCAGGCGCCAGGGCCCCTGGGAGGGAGGAGGCAGCCGCTTGGGCAAAGTGCTGCAGAAGCAGTATCCACTGGGCAGCTTTGTGCCTGTGGTCAGGCTTCGGTGCTCCAGGGTCAAGAATGCTTTGAGGAAGAGGCGTTGGGGGTGGACTGGCCTCTGTGCGGGACACTGGTTCCCCAGGGAGGGGAGACTTCCTCTGGGCTGCAGCCCCCCAGGCCCAGTTCTGCTCTATTTAGAAACTTTGTGGAGTTGTTTTTTTGGTGGAAAACAGACTGGCTGCTGGGGAGGAGAGCACCAGGCCAGCCAACCCTGCAGGGCTGCCTGAACTGGGCCTGCGGGCTGGCAGAGGGAAAGAACGCCGAGCTGGACACGCCAGTCCGGCAGCTGCGCTACTCTTTTTCTGCCTCTCTCCTCCATTGCTCCCCTTCTCCAGCCCGGCAGCCTGTCCCTGGGCAGACCGCAGTGGAGACCAGGTAGCAGCAACTGACAGGCATTAACTTAGGTGACGTGAGACAGGCAGGTGGGCCGTGGGATGCTGTGAGTCCACGCCCCTCTGTGGGGCTTGTTGCTGAATGGGACTGGAGACCCCGAGGCCAGGCCAGCAGGAGCAGGGTGGCACGTGAGGTGATTCTTTCCTGTGGGCAGCACGTGACACAGGTGATCTCCGAGTATCAGTGACACGTGAGGCTTTGCTATGGGACTGGCCTCAGCGTCTCCCTGCACCATCAAAGGAAGCCTCTGTTCGTAGGGATTAGGTCACCGCGGACGCTGTGTGTAGATCAGGAGAGCCAGGGGTGGCCCAAGAGTTTCTCAAAAGCGCCTCTAAGTTCTTGCTAGATCCCTCATCCTCTCCTAGGTGTTTGTTTTGCAAGAGAAACTTGGAACTTGAAAAGAGGCTCCCCTGTTGGCTCTCTGTGGGGCCCTCCCTGGACCCCTGTCGGATGGCTGTCGCCATCAGGTGGATCCCACATAACATTCTGAGTGTCCCTTCATATATTAACTGGAACAAAATAATGGACACTCGTAACTTACAGAAAGAGGGTTTTATATTGGCTCACAGTTTCAGTCTGCTATCACCTGGATTCGAGGTAGCAATGGCGTGGTGGGAGGACGTGGAGGAGAAGAGCTGCCCCACCCTGGGCAAACAGGGAGCGGAGAGAGAAGGGAGGGACCGGGGACAAGAATACACCCCCTGGTCACATTCCCAGTAGCCTGCCTCCGATCAGGCCCCACCCCCTAAGCATGCCTTCAGCTCCTGAACTCATCGATAATTGAATTCAATGATAAGTCTAATGTCCTGTAATCCAATCAGCTTCCAAACATGGGAGACTCTTGAGGGAAATTCTAGACCTAAACCATTACGCTTTACCATAAAATTCTTTCCTAAGACGGGCCAGTCACTGACCTTCGCACTCAAGGGAATGTTAAATCAGATGGCAACTGTTTTTTGAGAGCTTTGAGCGGAACAGAGAGCTGTATACCTGTTCACTGCCAGTAGGCTGCTTTTTATGGTTTTCTAGACAGTCAAGATTCTGGTCCTCTTGGTCTGGGTGCCAGTGGGTGGCTTCTGCTGAGATGCTGGCAATGCAAAGCCATTAGTATCCTATGGTCACTCGGACACAGGAGATCCGGCAGCCTCTCTAGCTGGCTAGTGACCTGGCCCTTCTGAGGCCCTCCAGTGTGTCCATAGTAGTTTTGTGACATGGGAATAGACCCTTCCAAGCATCTTACTACGTGAGAGGAGAGGACAGGATGGCTTCTAAGTTCCATCTCCATACCTTTCTAGCTGTGCATCTTTAAACCTCTGTCTCTGTGTCCACCTGTCCAACTCCTGTGCTGGGGATAGGAGCCCTCATACATATAGCTCAGGACATCCAGGGCTTACTGTACATGTCCACCTCCCGTGTTAGCCATTGTAATCGTCATTATGTACCTGTCAAGCTCTCCTCTAACATACTGTGGGTAGAAGCATCATGCCCATGTTTGGGGCAGCACTGCTTACGTTAGACATGCCCAACATGTGGCCTGCCCCCTTTTGGCCCTTATTTTTTCTGAAATGTGATCACGAAAACTTTCTATTACTTTCTTTTTGTGGGGATCGAATTCAGTATTTATGCGTGTACATTAACTGTAGGATACATTTTACATGTAATTAAACACAGCTTCTCTCCATTAAAAAAAAAAAAGGTGCAAAAAGAGCCCTAAAACAAACCAAAACAAAAACAGAAACAGAAAACGTAGTAGGCCACAGTTTGGACATGCCTGGAACCTGCAAACATGTTATCTGACTGGCAGAAGGAGCTTCGCAGATGGGATCCAGTTAAGGATCTTGAGATAGGGAGCTACAATTCCAGGGGGGCTGGTGTTTTCATTTCAACAGTCCTGGTAAGACGGAGGCAGAACAGAGTCGGAGGGAGGTGAGGATCCTCCACTGCTGGCTTAGGAGATGGAAGAAGTGGCCACGAGCCAAGGAATGTGGGTGGCCTGGAGGCTGGAAAGGGGAAGGAATGCCTTCTTCTCCCCTAGAGCTTGTGTAGGAAGCTCAGCCTTGGGGACACCTTGATTTCACCCCACTGAAACCCCTTTTGGACTTCTAACTTTATATTGTAAGATAGTGAGTTTGTTGTGGTCTAAGCTACTAGGTCTGTGGTGATTTGTTATAGCAGCAAGAGGAGACACATACAGATGCTCACAGGTGTGTCGCTGTGGTCGGTTCAATATACCTCTCCGGGTTTCTGTCTTAGTGACAAGGAGAGAGAGGACAATGGGTGACTACAACTGTCTTTTGTATGAGTCCTTTTACAATTGTGGGGTCATCAGGACCGCAGTTGATATAATGGTCACAAGCGCCAGGCCAGATGGGGTGAGTTAGGGGCTCAAATCCAGACCAAGGGCTACGGCACCAGCCTTGTGCCCTCACACAGGGGAGCACAGGTGGGAGGTGTTCTATTACCTCTACTTCCCCTGCTCCTTGGGTCACCACCCTGTACACACTGGGTGGAGCTTGCCTCCTGAAGCCATGTGTGCTAGGGGTGGGGTTGGAGCCTGCCACTTCTAGTCACTATTTTTCTCCCTGCCTGCGGTAGGCAAAACAGGCCAGGGACCCTGGACAGGGAATATTGATCACAGTAGGAAGTCCTGCAGAAGGACAAGTTCCAGGCCAGCAGCCTGGGCAACTGCATGTGGACCCAACCCTGTGTCAGGTCACTTGGAGCCATTTCTCACCAGGAACAGCAAACCCCACACTCCTTGACCCAAACCAGCAGCTCTCCTGATGTGTCCTTGACCCGTTAGCCCAGGTCTCCCCCAGCCCTGGACATCACCTGCTCTCTACTTCTGTGAGTTTGGGTATTTTTGATGCCACATGCAAGTGAGATCACACTGTTGGTGTTTGTCTGTCTGGACCTGGCTTGTGTTATGTGACATAATGTCTTGTGGGCTCATCCGTGTTGTCACAAGTGACAGAATTTCCTTTTAATGGCTGACTAGTATTCCACCACAGAGAAATAGTAAATGTTTGAGGTAGTGAATATCCTAATTACTCTACTTTGATCATTACCCAAAATATATATATGCACATCTTTATATCTGTTATATCTGTATGTATCCATCTATGTATATGTCGAAACATCGCCCTGAACCCCATAAATATATACAGCTATTATATATCAAGTAAAAATGCATCATTTCAGAGTTCTCTGGAGACACAGAACCAACAGAGATGTATACGGATGTATGGGGGGAGGCTACTGGGGATTTTGTGCTGAGCTACATCCCCAGCCCTTTGGTGTTTCTGTTTCATTTTGTTTTGAATTTTGAAACAGGGTCTTGCCGAGTCACTAAGTTATCCAGGCTGGGCTCGAATTGATGATCCTCAGGCCTCGGCCTCCCATTGTGCTGGGATTACAGGCCGGGGCCACAGGCCCATGAGACAAAGGGCACCTGTGAGAGTGGCTCAAACGAGCAAAGGCCGAACGGGTCTACAATGGCAGTCTACAGATGAGGGAGCCAGAAAAACTGGTAGCCACTCAGTGCAAAAAGCTGGAAGCCTCAGAACTCGGGGGACCCAGTTCAAAGGCCAACCCATGGCAGAAGACCCACAGGTCCCCTAGCAAACTGTGGATTCAGGTCCAGGTCAGAGGCCGAGGCACCTGGAGTGTGGTGCCCACAGCGGCACCAGCCACAAGGAGCGCAACCGCTCAGGGAGGAGGAAGCGTGTCCACTTGCGATCCTCCCTTCTGACATTGGTTCTGGCGCCCCAGATACAGCTCACGTTCAGGGTGCATCTTCCTTCTTCGTGTGCGACCCCAAACACCCCCGCCACACACCCCCTCTGGAGATTCACAGGCACACCCAGCCATGGTGGCAAGCAACATTCACCATCGCCGAAACAATAAAACCCCCAAAACCATGGGCAACGCGCCTCCCTTAGCCCCCGCCCCGGGGGGAATTTGCCAAATATGTTTCTGGTGGAGAGCAGGCTTTCGGCATCTAGTAGGGACAGGTCACAGATGCTGCTAAAAGCCCTACCACCCACAGGACAAGCCCCCGTGATGAGTGTGATCCAGCCCCAAGTGCCCCCGTGCCAGGGCTGAGAGGCAGCTGCTCTGACCCCTGCCCTCACCTGGGGTCCCCACCCCCTATCCATGACTTTATTTACCTGAGGGGGCAGATCTGTTATTTCTTCCCCCCAAGTTCATTTTCCTCTGTATCTTATCAAGAGCCACCAAGTCCAGCCCACCCTGGCTTCATCAATTACTTCCATTAACACTGTTTATTTTGGGGTTTCCTCGTCCTTATGCCGGGTGGATGGGGAGGGGGGGAAACCCCCCGGCACAGTCTCTGGGCTCAGCCCAGCTCTGGAGATGCCTCCCCCCTTCACCCCCAAAGGGGACTCGTCTCCTGTCTCCTTGACAGTCTCTTGCGGCAACAATCTCCTTTACTTTCCAGCTGCGTGTTAAAATTCCTTTTCCTGGGGACTCGGTTGGCCAGCCCCCCCACGCCCCTGTGACACCAAATCATTTCAGCGGTTTTCTGAGTCAGAGGTAAGGAGGTTTTGGAGTTGCTGATCCCTCCTCCTGCGTCGGCCCTCCTCGCTGCCTCTGCGATCCGTTTAAGTGTTTCTGACTCAACCGCAGGGCAGGACGGATTCCCCATCTCTCCTCCCTGTCAGATGACTCTCAGTTCTCCCGCCTGCTCAGAGGGATTGAAAGGCTTAGGGCTGAGTAACCGGGGAGTCACAGGGGATTGGTGCACAAGGTTTGAAGTTTTCCTTTTTGACTGAACATCAGCTAACACCTCTGCCTCCTCTTCCCCAGAGTTCCTGTGGCCACAGCCTCTCCCCATACCCACCCTGTTCCTTTGCGGTCCAGTGGGCCCCGTCCCTAAGGATGCCTCCTGGCGGGCAAGTACCATAGGAGGCCCAGCCGGCTCCCTCCCCCAAGACTCCTTCCTGAGACATTTCTTTGACTTTTCTCCTCAGTGTTGGGGATGGAGCCTTTGCATTGAGTTACAACCTCAGTCCGTTGTTTTTATTTTTTATTTGACAAAGGATCTCGCTAAGTCACGGCTTTGCCCAAGCTGGGCTTAGACACAATTCTTCTTGCCTCAGTCTCCCGGAGTGCTGGGATTGCAGGCCTGCGCCAAGATACCCACTCTGGGACATTTATTTGAATACTCCGGAGGAGGGGGTTCCTTTGGGTGTATTTGTTCAAACAGGCGAGGTTCCTAGGGAGGGGGGGTGTCAGGTTTCAAGGCTGAGGAGCATCTGAAAGTGTGGGCAACAGCACTTGTTAACTTATCCCCAGGAACTTGGTGATTCTCCAGTACTTTGGGGACAGAGAGAAGGAGGACAAGCTGGATGAATTCCCCTGCAGTCCCAATTCAGGGATTCTGAAAGATTCCTAAAGATTCCGGGTACATGGACTCATGCAGTGGTAAACCTCTTTCTCCAAAGAGCCTGAGACACTGGGCACAATAAATTGCCCTCTCTGTATCCCAGGACCACACTCCTATCTGGGTACATCTAGCCAGAAAAAGGTCCCTCGTTAGTTTTGAGTTTGTATCACTTCTGGTGGACAGAGCTTAGCGTGTTTGATCAGGCTTGTTCAAAGAAACTCCGAGACCAAGGGGGAAGTCCGAGGTGCAGGTGACATTCTTAGTCTTTGATGGAGGACATGCCAGCTCCCAGAAGCCATGGTCAGAGTGTGTCTTGTCCCTCAGGCCTCTCCGAAGGCTGTTGGTGCAGAACTGGAGATTGCAGTGAAAGACAGACCCTACATGCGTCCACGGATGCACATAGGAGAACTATAGGAGGTCTCGCCTGGAGGTAACTTTTGGAGGGAAAAATACCAGGGAAGGTTTGGGAGATGGGGCCAAGCAGTTAATGACACCATTAAATAAATACTCAGAGATACAGTAGAGAGATGGAGAGGGACCATTCGCTAGTGTCTGACGGAGAGGAAAAGGGGAGGGATTCACTGAGCAACGTGAAATTAGGTCAGACACCAGGAATAATCCTACTGAGAAGCATAATATTGAAGGGGTGTGCTATCTCTTTTTTTAATTTCAAAGGAAAAATGATTCTTTCTTTTCTTTCTCTTTCTTTCTTTCTTTCTTTCTTTCTTTCTTTCTTTCTTTCTTTCTTTCTTTCTCTTTCCTTTCTTTCCTTCTCAAGTCCCAAGTACTAATCTTTTGAAACAAGGACTGTCATTAGATTAACAGGCCTAAGATAGGATGCTGAGTTCACTGCCCAGGAATCAACTGGATACCATGTTAAAAAGTAATGACGTAGCCGAGCTTGTTGGTGCAGGCCTGTAATCCTGGCACTCTGGGACACTAAGGCAGGAGAGTAGCGAATCTGAGCCCAGCCTAAGCAACTTAGCATGTTGGTAAGACCGTCTCTCAAATAAACAATAAAAAGGGGCTGGGGAGGTAGCTCAGAGTGAAGGCCCTGTGTTCAATCTCTAGTACACGCACACACACACACACACACACACAGCCATGATGTACACATTGAAGAGTTTAGGGGTGACGTGCCCTGATGTCTGCAGTTTACTTTGACAGGGATTAAAAAAATGAGTTGGACTGATGGATGGAAACCTGTGTGTGTATGAGCGGTTGGTGTCTGATGAACAGCCCCACCCGACTCTTCAGAATCACAGAATTGTGGTGATGGGTGGTGGGTAGTGGTGGTGGCAAGTGATTCCGGAGGTGAGCGAGTTTGGGCCTTTGCTGGATGGGCCTGTATCCTTCAGACTTGAGTGTGCGCGGGAGCACAGGGCAGTTGCGGAGGTGTGAGTGGGTTCTGAAGAGAGGAGGTGCTCTCTTATTTCGGTCATGGTCATCATGTAGTTAAGTGGGTTTAGCGTAGACTTCCTGTTGCAGTCACCTGGGAACTCTGTGGCACTGATGCCTAGGAGAGTCCGGCTTGATTGGACTGGGCCGCGGTCTGCAGAATGAGACTTAAAACCTTTCCTATAATCCCAATGGCTGCATTACCCTTATGAGATAAATCCATGGAATATTAAAGCAAGGGAAGTGAGGTTTTGTCTGGGAATATAGACACTGAGGTCCATACCACACAAGGAAGCAGAGGCTTCCCCCTGTGGCCTTGGCTTTTCCAAGAACAAGGGGAGGTGCCCTTGGGTCCTCATCATTCTGTTAAATTCCCGTCATCGTGAGCGTGATTAGCAGCGGCATTTATGGAGTGTCGGACAGTTCATGTTCCTCACATCATTCAGTCATCACGGTGACCTGGGGAGACAGAGGAGGGAAAGGAGGTTGTCTGAGGGACTTGCTCTAGATGACACCCCGCGAAGTCTTAGAGATGAGCACGAGGTAGTCTGACCTCAGATCCCGTCCTCTTGAACCATTCAACTGTTCTGTTGTCTTCATGACCCTTCCCGGGAGTTGGGACATTCTGGCCCGCGGGCCATGTCTGTTTATTCTTACGTAATGCCACTGTCCATTCACATATGCGTTGCTATGACTGCTTTCCTTCACAGTGCCTGAAGAGGCTGAGGCAGGAGGATCACAAGTTTTAGCCCAGCCTGGGCAATTTAGGAACTTAGCGAGATCCTATCTCTCAGGATGAGGGGCAGAGCTCAGCAATCAGAGTGCTTGTCTAGCAAGCTCAAGGCCCTGGGTTCAATTCGCCAGCACCACGTAAGTCAGGCGTGGTGGCATACCACTGTAATCCCAGCACGCAGGAGGCTGAGGCAGGAGGATTGCCATGTGTTTGAGGCCAGCCTGGGCTCTCTAGTGAGTTCAGGACCAGCCTGGACTACAGAGCCCAACCCTGTCTCATAAATGAATAAATCAATATGGGCTGCGAGTGTTGCTCAGAATGAAGGCCCTGGGTCAGTCCTCACTACCCAAAGAAACAAACATTTACTATCTGGCCCCTGACAGGAAGCGCCTGCCGGCCCATGATGCATGGGCGAGGCAGTGCACACAGAGCAAGGGCACAATCCTTGGCCAAGCCTTGGCCAAGCCCAGAGCAAAAGAAACTGCTCGTGGAGGATGAACTTGACCCTGTGGTCACGGCTTGGGCATTTTAACTCACTAGTAGGGCCTGCGTTTCACTCGAGGGTTACTTATTTCCTCTGCACATATTTTATTTTGAAGCCAAAATTTCTGATCTGTTTTCTTAAGAGCAGGAGGTCTTGATCCCAAAGCCGGGGGCTGTCACACCACCCTCTGTGCAGTGGGGTGAGGGAGGCCAGCTGCTGGCCACTTTCCGCTCTGCGCCGTGGGGGGCCTGCGCGGCAGAGCTCCAGCCCCCAGGCTGCGGGAGGGATCAGCAGGGAGCGACTTCCGCCCCTTCCCATCAGGCACCTTCTCCACCTAGCAGAAGCCCAGTCCAGAGGTCAGGAGGGGAGCGGGGGAGGGAAATGCCAATCAACCCAGTGAAGCCCTGCCCCTGCCGCTTCCAGGCCAAGGGGCTAAGCCTGGCTGGCCTTCACCCACCCCTGGGCTGTGGGGGAGACGCATTTGGTAGTCATTCTGGCTTTCCTGTTGGGTTCCTGTCCAGGGGACGCTGGGGAATATGTGCCCATATTCTAAGTGTACATTTTTTTCTTGTCTCTGAGTTGTTTTGTTTTTCCGTTTTTATTTTGTGGTCCTGGGGAGCAAACCCAGGGCCTTTGCACGAAGCTGCACCCTCCGTCCTTTTCTTTTTTCACTTTTGATTTTGAGACAAGGTCTCCCTAATTCATACACCAACTTCCTAGGCTGGGCTCAGACTTGCAGTCCTCCTGCCTCAGCCTCCGAGAGTGCTGGGATTACAGGCTTGCAACACTGGGTTGACTTTATTTTTTGCTGCTTTCCTCCTCTAAGGCTTGTGGTTTGTTTTGTTTTGCTGTTAACTTGTGTGGCAAAACAGAAGAGCTCGTTTGTGGCGTCTTGGAAAACATGTGGACAAGGCAAGACGAGAGATGGGGAGATGTCAGCGTCCCCTGCCTGGGTTCTTGGGGTTGACCCCTGGGGCAGTCCTGTCCCTAGACGTGCAGAGTGGTGACAAAACTGTGAAGATGTGTTGCAGTAGCAAGCATTTATTTAGTGCTTACTGTCTGCATAGGTTACAAAGACACAAAGAAAGTCAGAGAGAGAGAGAGAGAGAGAGAGAGTGAGAGAGAGAGAAAGAGAGAGAGAGAGAGGAGTTGGTAGTCTGTAGTAACTTGGCAGCTAGGCCCAGGGCGTGTGGGCATGGTGTGCCCGGTGATCAAAGCTTTAGCCCGGGGGAGGGAGGCTGCTGGAATCTGGGGAAGGAGCTGTGACCCCCTCCCCTGTCAGCACGTCCCAATATCCTGCCCCTGGGCTGCGCCTGGCTCTGCAGTCCCCCCACCAAGGACAGGATGTGCTTCCAGCTGGGCCCTTCCTCTCCCGGTGCACACTGGGCCGGGGTTGGGACCACGTCTCATGTTGCACCTGGAAGCATCAGGTGGCAGGCAGTAGGAGGGGAGGACAGAGCAGACACGGGTCCTCGCTGCCTCCTCCTGTGCCCAGCTGGTGGCTTGCACCTGCTGGTGCTGGAGCCTGGGACTGAGGTTGGGGACGGCTCGGCAGCCAGGGCTGCGAGCGGCTGTGTCCTGCGCGCTTCTGCACATCCCTCCCACGACCCGGCTTCCCGCATGGTTTCGTCTCTCTTCCTGAGAGTACCAGCCGAGTGGGGTTGTTGTGACTCGTCGGCAGCCTCCCTTCCTCTCGGCCATTGCCCCGAGAGCAAAGTGTAAAAATTCTTCAAGAGTAGGTGATGTTGGTGTTTCCTATGTGCGCGTGAACCCAGCACCTGAAGGTCAGTGGGACTCGGCACAGTCCTGGGCAGCCCCGGAGCCCTCTGCACAGAGGAGGAGGGGTACACAAATAAACAGAGCGCTCCTGTGCGGAAAAGCAAACACGAAGGAATCGGAGGGCCCATCTGGCCGGAGCGTGCCCTGGGGTCTCTGAGAGCCCCTGCCTGACCACACTCCTGTAGAGGGATTGCTGGTGGGAGTCCCGCCCAGCAGGAGGCAGGCCTGGTTAGTGTCCTTGGCTCTGCAGCCACACTGGGTGGGATGTTTGGGACAAGCAGAGTTTCCTCAGTATTACATGGTTTAGATCTACAGCGTCCCCCAAAAGGCTCATGTATTCAGAGATGAGGCTTTTGCGATCCTCCTGCCTCAGCTTCCCACAGTGCTGGGATTGCAGGCCTGTGCCACCACCGGGGATGCAGAGATGTGGCTTTTGGAAGGCAATTGCCTCATGGGGGCGCTATATGCATCATCGAGTTCATCTCCTCACGGGTGAAGGTGCTGTTGAGAGGTGGGGCCTGGCTGGAGGAGGCAGGTCACTGCGTATGACCCGGAAGGGTCTATTCTCATCCCTAACTTCTTCCTGTTTCTCTCTCTGCTTCCTGGCTGCACTGTTTCTGCCCTGGAGCCAGCTGGGCATGGACTGAATCCCTCAAACCCGTGAGCCAAATCAAACCGCTCCCCCTTGTAAGTTGTGGGTGCAGGATATTTTGTCTCAGCCAGGAAACACTAACTAGTATACCTGGAAATGGAAAGATCTCAGAATAAAAAGATTGACTTTCTGATCCACCATTGTCATTTCCTGGAACCTTGTTTGTGCAGAGTTCTATTGATTCTCAGCCCAAACCTTATATAGAAGGTCACTAGGTCTTATCATTTGTCAGGCAAATAGTAGTTTGGAAAGGTAGACACCTCTCATGTTCTTCTTTGGAAAGTTTGCGTGCATGCGTGTGTGTACCTAGATATTTGTGGATATAATTTTTTTTTTTTTGAGACAGGATCTTGCTCTGTGGTCCAGGCTGGTCCTGAATTCACTTCAGAGCCCAGGCTGGCCTTGGACTCATGGCAATCCTCCTGTCTCAGCTTCCCGAGTGCTGGGATTACAGGTGTGCGCCACCACGCCCAGCTTATGTGGTGCTGGGGAATCCAACTCGGGCACTTAGCGCTTGGCTTAGTGCTTAGCTCAAGCGCTTTAACCGCTGAGCCATTCCTCCAGCCCCCATGTGGATATAATTTTAGCCCATATATATGCAACGGACGGAGATTGAACAATGACTGGAACCCAGGCACACTCTATGTTTGGTAGGTCTGATTCATCCTGGTTGGTCCAAGACTGTCCTGATTTTAAAGCTTCTGCTAGTATAAGCGTGTAATCCTAACTGCTTTGGAGGATGAAGCAGGAAGATTGCAAAGTGTGAGCCCGGCCTGAACAACGTAGTGAGAGTCTGTCTCAAAATTTAAAAAAACAAAAACAAAAACAAAAACAAAAACAAACAAACAAAAAACCTTTAAAAAGGGCCAGGATATAGCTCAGGGGTAGTGCCTTGAGGTCAATTCCCAGCACCCCAAAAGAGCAAAACAAAACAAACCAAAAGAACACCTGATATGCCTGAAACGCCCGCTCCCCAACTCCTGCCCCACCAGGCCCAAGCAGATGAGGAAGGCTGGGAGCCCTAGAGTTAGGCTTGCTCAGTCTGTGACCTCAAAATCTCAGGGTAACTGCAAGGTGGAGGACGGCGTTTTTACAGATACACAGAGCTGTTGAGCGATTTACCGGAGGTCACACAGAGCCGGTGGCTGAGGTGAGCCTTGTTCTTAGGCCGAGCCCCACGACCATCTGTTTTCCATAAGCCCCCTTAGACCTTTTGCAAATACATGGCTGCCGGTGGATCCCTGGGGCTGGAAGCAGTCGTGCAGGAGGGGAGGGTGCCTAGATAGCATCTCCCCGCTGGGCTCAGGCGGTTCAGATGTCTTCCCTCGGGTTCCGAGGAAGATCAAGGACTTACCTCTGGCCTTGTTCTACTTCCGGGTGGAAGGTCAGCCCAGTCCACCTGAGACTCATCTGCTGATGGGTGTAGAGTTTCTAGCCTTCTCCCTGTTCTCCCTCAGCCCCACCAAGATGCTACCGGGAGGAACAAGGCAGGGAGATGGGGTTGTTCCAGGCTGTCCCCTAGAAACTGCATGCAAACAGGACTCTCTTCCTCCTGTGCTTCCCACCTGCCCCCCAGCTCTCCACAGAGGTTTCCAAACAGGTTCTCCTTGCCTTCCTGCCACACCCGCTCGGCACTGCCATCCTGCACCAGGAGCCGACCAGCAGAGAGACTGAGGGCTAATCACTGTTTTCTCCTTCGTAGGCCTTGAGGCTCTGCCAGCCTGGGATGCCTGTTCTGTGGGGACCCTAATCCCCCGCTGGTACCTGGAGGTGTCCCGGGACCAGTGCCAGCTTGTTCATTATCATGGGCCCGCTTCCAAGTGTCTCCCCTTCCTGGGGCTCTCCACCCCTCCTGCCACACACGGCTCTGGCACGGGGCATTGACCCCAGGGCCTTCACTCTGAGCTATATCCACAGCCCATTAACAAAAAATTTTTTTCTTTTAAATTTTTGAGACAGGTTCTCTTTAAGTTGTCCAGCCTGGGCTTGAACTTGCGATCCTCCTGCCTCAGCCTCCCAGCGTGCTGGAATGACAGATTTGCCCCACTGGGACTTGCTAAGTGGCTTTGAGGCCTCCTAGCAAAAGGGATGTTTAGGGTCTGGCTGCTGCTCCGGGAACAACAGCCAGGGTGGAGCTGAGAGGAAACCAGGTCACTCTACCCGTTAAACTTTGAAAGCGGGGTCCCTCCTGGGGGCTCCCTGCTTCCCAAACACAGGATAGGGGAGAGCCGGGGCAGGGACCCCCAGAGGGCAGGGCGCCCTTTCCGGGTGCTTCATCCACGATGACCCAGCACAGGAGAGCCAGCCGGACCCAGCCTCGGAAGGACCCACCACGTCCCGTGCAGAGGGGAAGCGCACCCCTTGCGCGGCTGGGCCCGGGTCCCAGCCCGTCTCTTTCCCCTCATCCCGTTTCCCATTGAAATAATCACAGGATACGCCTGGCCCAGCTGCGCTACCATGACAACTGCCCTAATTTCTTTTAATCCCAATGTTCTTTCCTAAAGCGACCTCTCCGGGCCTCCCTGGGCCTCCCCCCAGCCCCGACTCCCCCGCAAAGGGTTTTAATCGTAATAACCCCGGGTCTGGGGAGGTAATGACCATGTGTGGAGAGCGGGTGTTGGCCTGGCTCCGTCCTGTCCCATGGCGCCAGGCGGCCCTCCGCCCCCCAGCAGGAGTCCTCGAGGACCCTAGGCAGGCTGGGCAGGGTCTGACCAGGGGTCTGCAGCCTCCTGGTAATGACCGCAAGCAGGGTGTGAGGTGCTTGCCTCTGTGAGGTTTACGTCCTGCAGGCATTCTATGGCTTCCCGTTGGCACCTGGCCTTCACGCTCACCTGGAAGGGAATCCTGCTTCTGGCCCCGGGAGCCATTGGGACCCTCTTCCCCCGCAGGCCCAGGGAAGGGCCCCCTGTGGGTGGGTGCTAGCTCTCCATGCTGCTTTTTTAAAAAATCTTTTTGAGACAGGACCTCCCTCTGAGTACGGGCTGATCCTGAATTTACAATGTAGCCCAAGCTTGCCTCAAACACATGGTAATCCTCCTGTCTCAGCCTCCTAAGTGCTTACAAGCATGTGCCACCATGCCCTGTGTACGTGGTGCTGGGGGATCAGTCAGGTAGGGACTTGAGTTTGCCGGGCAAGCACTTTACCTACTGAGCTCTTTCCCCAGCTCCAATAAGACCAGTTTTGACAAAACCATTTTATTGGTAAAATTATGTTCTTGGACTTATTTTTGTACTTAGTTATTTATTTTTGCAGTGCTGGGGATGGAACCCGCGGCCTTCCTATATTATGCTACATCGCCAGCTTATTGTTTTGTTTTGATTTTGAAACAGGGACTCACTAAGTTGCTAAGTTGCGCAAGCTGGACTTGACCTTGGGATGGGATCTTCCTGCCTCAGCCTCCTACAATGCTGATTATAGGCCTGTACCACCAGGTCTGACTAGCCTTTTTTTTTTTTTTTAAGCTAAATAGACATTTAGTAGACAGCAAAACACAAAACAAAACAAAAATCCATACCGATTTAAAGAGAATTGGGCCATTATCCCCCAGAGTTCCGGTGGTTCTTGTGTGGTCTGCAAACTGGAAGAGCTTTTCTGGGTTACTTTGGGAAATTCTGGGCTGTGTGTCCTTAGAAGCCAGCAGGGCCACCTCCTTCCACCTGAACTCAGGACATCTTGATCTTGCTGGAATGCAGATTCTGAGTTGGCTCATCTTTCTAACCAGCTCCCGGGGTACCCAGGTGGCTTTGCCACAGACCCCACTTCCAGTGGCTGAGGCCCAGAGCGGCCCAGCCTACGAGAATCCCTTCAGGGATGGAAGCACCCCAGGTCTTCACTGTCTAGTACGTTACGGAGCCCCAGCCTCGTGATGCTTTTGAGATGTTGGAATGCGGCTGGTAGGCAGGAAAGAAATCTTCAAATGCCCTTAATGTTTGCTTGTACAAATTTAAATATCCACGTGGAGCCCCCTGGCTACCAGGTCAGACAACACCAAAGTTGCGTTGGTTGGTGCAAGTTGAGACTTTGCTTGGCCTCTCTTGGGAAGGAGTCTCACATACAGAGACCTGCAAACCTTCTACCTGTATCTTCGGGTCCCGTCTGCTTGGCCTTTTACACACATCACCTCTCTGGTTTCTGTCCTGTTCCAAATAAACTGCTAAGAAGTGAGTATCAGACTCTGGGGTCTGTCTGTCTCAGAAGTAAATACTTTCGGTCCTGGTGGTACAGGTCTATAATCCCAGCACTCAGCGGCGGAGGCAGGAGGAGGATTATGAGTTCAAGTTCAGCCTGCGCAACTTAGCGAGGTGTTCTCTCAAAACCAAAAACTTTTAAAAAAGGGTGGATGTGCCTGCCTGGGGATATAATTCAGGGTGAAGGCTCTGGGTTGGATCGTCAGTACCGTGAAAAACGCAAAAGCAAAAAACAAAGCAAAACAAAACAAAAATCCAAAGAATTCCAAAAGGTGACATCCGTTCAAAACCTTCAACTCCTTTGAAAAACTAATTCTAGCTGAAGAAACTCGATGTGTGACAATTCCGTCCACATCTGCCCCTACCAGAGTCCTCCCAGGCTGAGCCTTCCCCATCGCGCACTGAAACATTAGATGTTCAGCTGGGAGTCCGACAGCAAAATATTTCTGAAATTGTGTGTGTATTTTTTTCTTTTCTCCTTCTAATTTAATGTGCCAGGCAAGCCTCCCTGTAATTAAAACCAGAAACAAGGTCCAGTCTTTGACAGAGATTTGAAGGCTGTAAAATTCTAGGACAGGTTTATGTAGAGCAATTAAAAAGGGAGTTAAAAATTGTTTAAAAAAATTAAACGCTAATTACTTTTTCTCTCTCCTCTCTCCTTTCTGCTGAGCCGTTCTGGCTGCGGAGCTCAAAGAAAGATATAAAAGCAGAGAGAGAGAGAGAGAGAGAGAGAGAGAGAGAGAGAGAGAGAAAGTTTTGCCTTGTTGCAATAAATCACATTCGACCAATTCTCGGCATTCTGCAGCCGAATCCATCTGCCGTCAATTAGCCTAAATCATGCCTTTTCAATTAGAGTGGCTTAGGGAAGTCTGGTAGCAAAGCGTGTGTGTGCGTGCGTGTGTGCGTGTGTGTGTCTCTGTGTGTGTGTGTGTGTGCACTCGGGGAGAAAACCAGTGAGGAGTGGCAGAATCTGATTGCAGGCTGTGTGCGAAGTAGAACTCTTTCTTCCAAGGTATGATTCCTCGTTCCTGTCTTTCAGATCAGCGGGGATGTTTTTGAGCAGGGAGCCTCCTAAACTGGGAGTAGATGTGCTCCGATGAGCCAGCTCCAGGCGAGCGCGGTGCCTGTCAGCCCTGGCTGGGGTATTCTAAGGCCACCGTGCTATCTATGTGGCATCAGAGGAGGGTGGGAGAATGGTGACAAGATGGTGGCCTTGGAGTGTGGCCACGGGGCCCACTGAGGGCCAGTGGAGTCCGTATTGGGGCAGCATGACCTGCAGACATTCTGCATTGCGGTGAAGACCAGTAAAGGGCAGGTCTTCCAAAGTGGAATGGATGCAGAGCATCCGAGCCGGCTGGGGGGGCTGCGGCGGGGGGCAGGAGGAGGATCCTTCCTCTGGGGACCGTGGGAGAGTATCTGTGTCTGACTCTGTGTTCTTTTTCAGAGACCTCAGGCCAGGGGAGACTGGGCCTGGGTGAAAATCAAGTTGAAGAACGGCTCATCCAGGGGCCGGGGCGATTTTGCCGAGGACAGAAGTGTTTGTGTGTCTTTGTCCGGGGAACCTCTGGTGTCCCAGCTTGTGACAATCTCAGCTATCCCAGCTCCTGGTCCCTCCTCAAGGCTATCAGGTGGGCTGCACCTGAGAGGCAGGTGGAGTTCAGGGTAACAGTCGAGGGGCTTTGGTCGGACTTCGTGCAGTCTCTTGTCCCTTGTAAAAGAAAAACTCGTTTTCGCTTTTATGTGCCTAGAACCGAGGAGTGTGCCTTCTGCCCTTCGTGGCAGGGGGGAGCGGGGCGGGTGTGGTGTGCTCCTGCCTGCCGATTCCCCAGCCTGCTGGCTGCCTGTCTCTCCTGATTATCTGGGCTCCCTCTACAGAGCTACCTCAAGCCACCAGTCATCTGCCTGAAAAAAACAGCTCTTGGCCAGGGCTTTAGAGGAGGGATTTGGTGAAGCCGGGGCTGGTGATGTGATCTGAGCCTTTGAAGCTCTACTCAGTAGCAGTAACAGTGGCAGGGTCCCTCACTTCAGTCCTTCGCTCCAGGGTACCGGCTCCTGAGCACACACGTGTGGGATCAGAGTTGCGCTACGTGTCTTGGACCCCACAGTGCCCCGTTTCCCCTAGTCAGGGGCCCCACGTCAGCTTCTGCCCTGCCTATAGCTGTGCCTCCAAATCTGAGTTTGAAAGAGGAAGCTGTTGGGCTATTGGTGAAGGGAACTGGCCTCAGAATTCTTTTCGTCCAGGCGGTGCTCAAACTGACTATCCTCCTGCCCCAGCCTCTCGGAGGGCGGGGATTACAGGCCTGGGCCGCCAGGGGGCCGGTCACCCTTAGAATTCTTTGATCTTCTCAAGTAGGGTGGGTGCAGTACCTTCAGGAGTCTGGGTCACCTGTATGTGCATCCTGGCTGAGCTGCCTACTGTGTGTGTGTGTGTGTGTGTGTGTGTGTTTGTGTGTGTGTCCCCATCCATCATCAGACTAGTTATTTTTTGCCCCATCTTCAAAAAAAAAAAAAAAAAAAAAGGTTCAGCCCAACCTCCCTGGGAGACTGACATGCCACACGGGCCCTGTGAGCCCAGCAGGGGGAAGACACAGGCCGTGGGCTTCCTGCCTTCTTTTCTGGTGGCCCGATTTCCTGAAGCTTGACCTGGTTTCTTTTTGGCTTCTGGCTGTGGTTTCCTGCAGGTCTCTTTCCAAGCAATCCACCCTCAATGAGCCATGGTGGGACGCTGTCTGCAGAGCTGCCAACACCCTTTTGGGTTGGGCCGGGGCGTCCTGTTTAGGAACCCCCACCTTGCCGAGCCCGTGTCTCCCAAGTAAAGGTTATCTCTGGCCCCAAGAGCCATTGCCCCCTGTGACAGCTAGTAGATGAGGCCAACCCAACCTTTGTTCTCTGCCCATAGCGCCGCAAGCTGCCTGCCGCCCCACTGGTCACCCAAGGAGGGCAGGTCTGCCTGGCCTTGCTCCAAAATAGCCCAGTGGGTGCCTCTGAGCAGGACACCCCCAGTGCTAGTCCCCTGAGCAGAATGTCCCCAGCCTGAACCCCTCTAATCTGATGTGTGTGTGTGAGCCAGGACCAGGCTTCCAAGGACCTTGCTGTGCCAGGTACTGGTGATCCAGCCGCTGCCCGGGTGGTGGACAGCTGCTGCCTGGCTCCTGAGAGTTGGCAGGAGGAAGGAGATGGGACCTGGGGTGGGGCTTCAGCTGGCTGCACAGAGGTGGCAGCCCCTGGGAAGGCATAGGCTGTGTTGTGGAGCCTGATGAGGACTGGAGTGAAAGGCTCCATGGGTACCTGTCGGGTAGATGTGTGGGAGAGGTCAAGGTAGGCACAACAGGGGATTGTTTTGCTGTTGCTTCTGAATCTAGGGCCTTGGCCCTGAGCTGAGCTACGTCTCCAACCTCCCAACATTCCCTGCCTCCCCTTTTTTTGAGACAAAGTCTTACTAACTCGCTAAATTACTTGGGCTAGGCTCAGACTTAAGATCCTACTGCCTCAGCCTCCCCGAATGCTGGAATTACAGATGTACGCCACAGTTTCCAGCAACAATAGGATTCTGGAGATGAGCCAAGCCCCTGAGTGTCCTGGAGATGCGCACAGCCTGGCAGTGGTGCCCGGTGGGTGCCTGCTTCAGGGGTGCAGGTTGGGGAGACTTGCCGTGGAGGGAACTGCAGGCTGGATCAGGCACAGCAGTCTAGCAATGGGTGCTACAACCGACCACATGTGAGGAGCTCAGTGGATGGTGTCAGCAGCCGCATGGCCACCACACCCGCCGGGCCAGGTCAAGGGGCCCAGAGGCCGGGGAGGGCAGGCACACGGGCAGTGTGGCCACATCTGTGCATCAGTGGGCAAAAATGGGAAACCCAATTCAGGTGCCCAGGTGCTGGGTGCACAACCACCGCTTGGGAGGCTCCAGTCGATCCACAGTTTCCCGCTCTCTGCTATTGCTGTGTTCTGGGAGTTTCCTCTCTGGGGAGAATTTGGTTGTGTTCGTTTGTTTGTTTTGGCTTCTGGTGGAGACGAAAGACCTCCTGGGAGAAGGGGAGCCTCGGGGCAGCCGGGCCAGTGCCCAGGGCTCCCTGTGGCCAGTGCCCAGGGCTCCCATGGCCAGCAGCCCTGCCCGTCGTGTCTCGACAGAGAGTGAGCGGGTATTGAGCTTGGGCCAGCTTCCTGTGTGCCTGGCCCTTCCGGCTTCTTCTGGAACATCCTGGTTTGTGTTCCCGGGGTGATCTGGTCCCAGTAAGTTGGGTCAAGTTCTTGCTCAGTCCCGTTCCCAGCAGGTTCCACTGTCTATGACCCCATTGTGGTAAAGTGCCACGTGGGCCAGTAGCGCTGGCTCCTCAGGGTCCTCCGAACCTTACTTGTACAGTTCACTGCTTATAAAGAAACGTGGTTTTACGTCTTCAGCTCAGGTCTGCGCATTGAGGGGACATACGGACGAGGCTGGTGAATTCATGACGGTCATGTGAGGAGCCAGGCCTGTGTTTCATCACGGGCCCGAGATGAGCTCATTGCTTGGTCACTGAACATGGCATTGCCGAGGGTGCGTGGGCCGGGCTCGGGGACCCTGGAAATGCCACAGATTGGTCTTATTTTGGGAGGCCCCACTCTGTGCCCTGTCAAAAGCATGACTGTGCACCCACACCCCACATTAAATATAATTTTATAAAGAGAACAGGGGAATCTTTATAATTTTTGTCACTTGGAGGTTTAAGAGAAAAAGGCTTATTTGTGTGACTTCAATCTTATTATGTTCACTAGTAACTATCTGGGAACTGACTTACGTGACCGCTGTTAGCTCACAAGCGTACGTTGTGAGTAACTGAAAAATTGATAAAGGTGGGTTTGTAAGTCTTTATGTTTTGGAGCCATTTTTTTGAAGGTTTCAAATATTTTTGTGAGTCCTTAGAAAAATACGGGCTCTATGGGCTGGAGGAATGGCTCAGCGGTTAAAGCGCTTGCCTGACAAGCACTGATTACATGAGTTCGATTCCCCAACACCACATGAGGTGGGCGTGGTGGCGCACGCCTGTAATCCCAGCACTCAGGAGGCTGAGGCAGAAGGATTGCCGTGAGTCCAAGCCCAGCCTGGGCTCCATAGTGAGTTCAGGACCAGCCTGGGCTG
The DNA here is from genome assembly GCA_004027205.1 of Ctenodactylus gundi. NCBI lineage: Eukaryota > Metazoa > Chordata > Mammalia > Rodentia > Ctenodactylidae > Ctenodactylus > Ctenodactylus gundi. The sequence continues at coordinate 567 of PVKB01002008.1, read as the reverse complement.
CAGAGTGGGACCCTATCTCAACGCCCCCCCCCAAAAAAAAAAAAAAACCCACAGGCTCTAGTCCCCACCCTGTGTCTTCTTAAAAGTCCTACTGGAGGCAGATGCTGAGATTTCTAGGCTTGTCCAGACTCACCACAGCTCATGGTGTGACTTTTAAAAGCCTCGCTTTTCCCAGCTGTAAATAAGGCTAATTTGCTCACACTTTTTCCTGTGATTGTCAAGGTTGGCTAAGATAGGTGTGGAAGTTCTCAGACCAGTGCTCTGATTAAATAGGTTAGCATTTTAAAAATCAAGGGCTAGAGGAATAGTACAATGGTTAGAGCACTTGTCTAGCAAGCATAGAACCTGAGTTCGATTCCCCAGCACCACCTAAACTGGGTGCGCTTGTGCATGCCTATAATTCCAGCACTTGGGAGGCTGAGGCAGGAGGATTGTTGTGAGTTCAAGGCCAGCCTGGGCTACATAGTGAATTCAGGACCAGCCTGGATTACAGAGCAATACCATGCTGCAAATATATATATATATATATATATATATATATATATATATATATATATATTTTAAAAA